>VXAK01015933.1:0-31476 GCA_013399435.1 Arenaria interpres
GATAAGGAACTGGATGGATGGCTACATTCAAAGAGTTACAGACAATGACTGACTGTCCACATAGAGGCCAGTAGCAAGTAGTATCTTTCAGAGGTCCATATTGGGCCTGATACTGTTCCATACCTTTGTAATGACATAGACAGAGCGACTGGGTGAATCCTAAAGAAATTTGCAGATTACACCAAGTTGGGTGTTGCAGTTAATATGCCAGAGGGAAGGAATGCCATCCAGAGGAACCTCGACAGGCTTGAGGAGTAGACCCTTATGAACCTCATGAAGTTCAACAAGGCCAAGTGCAAGTTCCTGCACTGGGGTTGTGGCAATCCCTAGTATCAGTGCAGACTAGTGGCTGAATGGATTGAGAGCAGCCCTGACAAGGACTTGGGGATACTGGTGGATTAAAAAATGAATGTGAACTGTCAATGTGTGCTTGCAGCCCAGAAAGTCAATCCTATCCTGGGCTGAATCAAAAGAAGCGTGACCAGCAGGTTGAGGTAAGTGATTCTGCCCCTCTACTTCGCTCATATGAGACCCCACCTGGAGTTCAGCACCTAGTTCTGGAGTCCAGCACCTAGTTCTGGAGTCCCAGCACCTAGTTCTGGAGTCCCAGCACAAGAACGACTTGGACTCGTTAGAGCGGGTCCAGAGAAGGGCCATGAAAATGGTCAGAAGGCTGGAACACATTTCCTCTGAAGAAAGGCTGAGGGCATTGGTAGTGTTTAGCCTGAAGTAGAGAAAGTTTGAGGGAGACCTGATTGCAGCCTTTCAATGTATAAAAGGGGTAAGAAAGATGGAGAGAGATTTAAATAGGGTTTGTATTGACAGAACAAGGGGCAAGAGTTTTAAACTGAAAGCGGGTAGATATAAGGTTTTTATGATAAGGGTGGTGAGATACCGGAACAGGTTGCCAGAGAAGTTGCGGATGCCCCATCACTGGAACTATTCAAGGTCAGGTAGGATGGTCTTTGAGCGACCTGATCTAGTGAAAGATGTCCCTGCCCATGGTGGATGGGCTGGACAAGATGATCTTCAAAGATTCCTTCGAACCCAAACCATTCTATGATTCCATCATTCTATGATACAGTAGTACCTACTATTTTTTTTAACCTGTTCCGGGCTTTCTCCTCTGTCTTTCTTGTTCTTTCTTATTTCTGCCAACTTCTATGGCAGAAATGTTCATCCTGTGTTATTCCTCTAAGAGGCATTTGGACATTGCCCTTTATAACATGGTTTAACTTGGTCAGCCCTGAATTGGTCAGGCAGTTGGATTAGATGATCGTTAAAGGTCCCTTCCAACTGAAATAACCTATTTTCTATTCTATTCTATTCTATTCTATTCTATTCTATTCTATTCTATTCTATTCTATTCTATTCTATTCTAATTCCTTCTTAATTTACCCAGTTCCTATCCTTGTGGCAAGCATTTATTTACTTATGCTTCCCTCTCTTCCTCCCCAACCATTCTTCTTCTACTAAGCACTTTACTGCAATGGATCTAAAAAGACTGAACAGCGAAGACTATTGTTCCAAAACAGATCCTTCACTTTTATGTGAATATGCAATTTTTACTTTGTCAGAAACCTGGAACAAACAAGATTGTTTTCAATCTGGTTTTTCTCAAAGATGTCTCAGTAGGTTTCTTCAATTTTGTAGGTCATTCATCTCTTGGTCAGAGATTACACACTGCTAGGATTTTTCTACATTTCTATTTTGTTTGGTGGGTTTTTTTCCACATAGAATAACCTCAGCCTGGGCATATTTAAAATCTAACCTCTGTCTAACTTAACCAATTTTAAATCTTTCTGGTGTATAACTCTCACTTTCTCTTCCAAACAACTATGACAGTGAGATTTTGTGTCTTACATATTCACAGCTTCTAAAATGCACCTGTTTCTCTCCAACCCATTTGAAAGAAAAGAAAAAAAGAAATAAAAAACAAAAACAAAGCACAAAAAAACAGGACAAAGCCTTAAATAGTATATGAAATATTTGTAGTCTGAAACCAACTTTGTATTTCAGGTTCCCTAGCTGGCCTTCTGAGTACTTTTGAAACAAAAATCCAGTCAAAGTCAAATTGCATTTTAACACCAGACAGACTTAAGAAAAACAGTGCTAGTCCAGAGCTAACAATTTGCAAAACTAGGGAAAAAAGAAAATCTGCTTGGATATGCATTCTCTGTTGTGTTGTGTTTTCAGCTCATACAGTTTGTAGTTTTATGCTTGGTCAAATTAAACTAAATAGTTTCAGTTGAAAATACTCTGTATGCTTCTGCATCTTGAAGTCTATTAAAAAAGAACATTGTCATCTACAGTTTTTTATTTTGTTGACTTCTAAATATTGTTCAAAATGAGAGAATGTTGAAAGAATGCGCTACTGCCTTTCTCTGTGCAGTGAGAAAAATATAAATAAACGAAGGGGGCACATCTGTTCCTTAGCTGGTGTAGATCAGTACAGTCTTATGGAATTCAAGGGGATATGTTCTTCTCTTACTGCAGGGTTTCTGATCTTTAAGAGCTGGATGGGAGATTGGTGTAATCTGTAACAACTGATTACACTGGCTGTCTTGAAATGTGTGACAGAAAAAACAAGTTGTAACAATAAAGATTCATTTAAGATTACAGAATACTGAGAGTCCCCTTTAAGTGATAAAAACAAACTAAAGAACTAATCAGTAAGAGGTTATTCTTTGTAAAATGAGATGAAATTTTTATTTTTTAAAAGATTAAGATAAAAGGTTACCTGGCAATCAAAGAACAATGGCCAAGACACTGCATATTAGGTTCTCTCTCCCTTGACTAGGACAGTATTGTATTCTAATAAATAGACCACCTTTGGACAGACACTCTTTATTCTGCTGAAGTCTGCCACTCATCTTCAGTCACATTTCACTCTGCTTTAATTCAGTCCCACTGTACAAAAGACATTTGTTAGAATTTTACTCTACTCAACACTAAATTTTATCTATCTAAAAATTATGCCAGACAAGTTCTTTTCACTCTGAAACAAAGATCAGAATACCCAGTGGTTTTGTTGGGTTTTTAACCCTAAAACTATATAAACTTAGTAGTCTAAATGCTTGGCATTCCCAGTACAAAAAAAGACACAGACCTGTTGGAGTCTGATCATAGGGATGGAGCACTTCCCTTATGAAGAAAGGCTGAGCAAGTTGGGATTTTTCAATCTGGAGAAGAGAAGGCTCCAGGGAGAGCCTTATTGTAGCCTTCCAGTACTTAAAGGGGGCTTATAAGAAAGATGGGGACAGATTTTTTTAGTAGGACCTGTTGTGATAATAGAAGGGGTAATGGTTTTAAACGGAAAGAGAGTAGATTCAGAATAGATAGAAGTAATATTTTTTTTGTGATGAGGGTGTTGAATCACTGGAACAGGTTGCCCTGAGAGCTGGTAGATGCTCCATCTCTGGAAATATTCAAGGTTACGTTGGATGGAGCTCTGAGCAACCTGATCTAGTTGAAGATGTTCCTGTTCATTGCAGGGGGGTTGGAACTACATGACCTTTAATGGTCCATTCCAACAGAAACCATTCTATGATTCTTCTCCTAGCAGAGTGTTCTTCAATGCAGCCATTATTAGAGGAAGATAGGCTGGAACGAGGAGGGGGGAGGAAAAAAAAAAAAAAGCCCAAATTCTAGGTTAGAGAAAATGGAAACTAACCAGTAACTCTTAGATATCTGTAATGTTTTTTTTTTTCTTTTCTTTTGAGTCCTTTTTTCTACATCTTTGCAAATATTCAAGCAAACATATCCCACAGCAAAAGAACCACATTAGCAAGGTAATTTAGATAATAATATTATGGAGAAGGAAGGAAAAACATTTTATCCACACTAGAAAATAACAAGGAGAAATAATAGCAAATTTGTAGAACAAGACATCTTATGCAGAAGATGCATACAATGTTTGAGAAGGTTTCCTCAGATAACCTCTGGTTTGGGTCTGTGAACTGAATGAAAAACTCATGGCTCGAGAATGTTAAATGTGATTCAAAATATAGTAAATGGGAGCAATCGAGTTTAAAAACATACTCTTGATCTGAACTAAAATAGCACATGTATGCTCCCAAAGAATTCTCTCTCTGGGTATGTTTTAACAAGAGAAGGAAAAACAAATCTTTTATTTGCATAGGACAGAGCTTTCAGCCTTTTTTTCATCTTCATAACTCTTATCATAATTATTCACCACTGTTAATCTGAAAAAAATCATGGCTTTAGCAAGGGGATACTGTCATACTTATGTCCGTACCTTGAGACATGACTCAAACTAGATATGACGTTCTGTATGTCAGAACAGCTGCTTAAAGAAAAGAAAAGAAGAAAACAAAACAAACCGGAACTAATGTCATGTGCTTTTACATATAAGTTAAGTGCTGTTCTTATGTGTTCTTTTCCTCTGAACTGAATGGAATCCCCATGTTCAAAAACCACCACCTAGGGTGACCATAGTAAAGGAGCGATTTTGGTTGTTGCTTTTTTTCTAATGCTAGAATGAGCAGTAAATTGTTTGAGATCTGTGCAGATATTCCCAGATAACTCTGTGTTGGGACCCATCTCTGCTGCCCAACACACACACAGAGTACCTGGGGCCATCTGAAAAGCTGAAGGAATGAGTTTTCCACTCCAGTGTCTTCCACAAGGAAGAGTTGTTAGGGCACTCAGAATTGTCCATACTGTATGGCATTTATTTATTTAGTTAACAAGTAAATAGGGGCTCTTTGTTCTTATTCTTCCCTTACTCTTAGATAGGAATTTCTGAGACAGAGAGACACTCATTGAGATCCTGAGTAGATTCCTTTATCATATAACTGATTTTTTTTTTTAAATGTCCTTAAACAGACATAATAGTGAAGCAGGACCATCATTATCCAGAAGACTTATCTCCAGACAACTGTGGAGGCCAAACTTTGTTGTCTTTGCTTATAAATGTTTTTTACCTCTTTCTAACTCCCATCATTCAGTACTGCTATCATTGCTGAACAGTTGAACTTTTATAACATTTTATTTTGTCTAACTGTCAGCTCAGTAGTGAGAGATCAGGACACACATAGATTGCCAAGAAATTTTTACCATATGGTTGCACAATGACGATGACCTCAATTTTAGATTATAGAAGGCAGTATTTCCTTACTAAAACAGAAATAATATATTCTTATACTCCTAAGAAACACAAAAAGTGTAATTAGCTGTTCTTTTCAATTTTGAAGAGTGAAAGTATATTAGGAAGGCTGAATGTGAAGCATAAAGTCTTGGATAGGACTTTATTCCTTATGTTTACTGTACCAAAATGGGACAGCTGTCAATCACGGAATCACAGAATTGTCAGAATTGGAAGGGACCTCTAGAGATCATCTAGTCCAACTCCCCTGCCAAAGCAGGAACGCCTAGAGCATATTACTCAGGACTGCATCAAGGCGGGTCTTGAAAATCTCCAGAGAAAGGGAATCCACAACCTCCCTGGGCAGCCTGGTCCAGTGCTCTGTCACCCTCACTGTAAAGAGGTTTTTCCTCAGATTTGAATGGAACTGCCTATGATCCAGCTTGTGCCTATTGCCCCTCGTCCTGTCACTGGAAACCACTGAAAAGAGTCCGGCTCCATCATCCAACCCACCCTTTAGATACTTGTAAATATAGATAAGGTCTCCCCTCAGCCTTCGCTTGTCCAGGCTAAAGAGCCCCAGCTCTTTGAACCTTTCCTCATAAAGGAGGTGCTCTAATCCCTTAATCATCATAGTTGCCCTACGTTGGACTCTCTCCAGTAGTTCCCTGCCTCTCTTGAACTGGGGAGCCCAGAACTGGATGCAGTATTCCAGTTGTGGCCTCACCAGTGTAGAGTAGAGGGGAAGAATGACCTCCCTCGACCTACTGGCCACATTTCTCCCTATGCAGCCCAGGATCCCATTGGCCCTCTTGGCCACAAGGGCACATTGCTGGCTCATGAAAAGTTTGCTATCCACTAGGAGTCCCAGATCCTTTTCCTCAGTAGTGCTTCCCAGAAGATCCATCCCTAAACCTATATTGGTGCCTGGGGATCTTCCTCCCCAGGTGCAGGACCCTACGTTTGCCCTTGTTGAACCTCATTAGGTTCTTCTCTGCCCAGCTCTCCAACCTGTCCAGGTCACGCTGGATGGTGGCACAGCCCTCTTGAGTGACAGCCGGCTCTCCAAGTTCAGTATTATCAGCAAACTTGCTGAGGATACACTCTGTCCCCTCGTCCAGGTCACTGATGAATATGTTGAACAGGATTGGGCCAAGTATTGACCCCCTGGGGGACACCACTAGTTACAGACCTCCAACTTGACCCTGCTCCATGGATGATAACCCTCTGAGTTCTGTCACACAATCAGGACTCAATCCACCCCACTGCCCCCTCATCTAGCCCACACTTCCTTAATTTTCTAATGAGGATGTTATGGGAGACAGTGTCAAAAACCTTGCTGAAGTCAAGGTAGATGACATCTGCTGCTCTACCCTCATCCAGCCATCTAGTTATAACATCATAGAAGGCTATCATATTGGGCAAGCACGATTTACCGTTGATAAATCTGTGTTGACCATTTCCTATAACTTCTTGTTCTTCAATGTGTTTGGAGATGACATCAAGAACGAGTCGCTCCATTATTTTCCCAGGGACAGAGGTAAGACTAATATATATGATAAAAATCATATTCATACAGAATTGGAGTGTTTTGAAAATCTTATTTAAAAGAAATTAAATCAAAACCACTCAATGAATGATGTAAAGTTCAAGGTCAAATTATTTTCTTTCTGTACTGCAAAAAATCTTGGTTAACTTTGAAACAGATCTAGGTTTATGCAGAAAAAAGATGTTGAGAAAATATGATGAAAAAAACATCATGGGTTGAGATAGAAACAGGGAGATCACTTACCAGTTACTGTCCTGGGTAGAATAGACTTGACTCAGGGAGAATTAATTTAATGTATTGCCAATTAAAAATAGATTGTGATGGTGAGAAACAAAGAAAAACACTAAAATGTCTTCCTCCATCACAGGCTCAACCTCACTCCTTCAGCCCTGACCCTTTTACCTCCTTCTCACCCCAAGTGATGCAGGGGGCTGGGGAACAGGAGTTGCAGTCAGTCCATAATAGCTTGTCTCTGCTTCTTCTTCCTCCTCCATTTTCATCCTGGTCCAGCACAGCTGCTTTTATGGATTGCAGCCTTTCAGGGAATATCAACCTTCTTTGCCTTAGGCTGCAGTGTGGTTATCTGCTCTGATGTGATGCTGTCCATGGGCTGCAGTGTGGATACCTGCTCTATTGCCGTCATCTTCTTCATCTCCCACAGGCTGCAGGGGAATTTCTGCTCTGGCACCAGGAGCACCGCCTCCTCCTCTTTCTTCTCTGACCCTAGTGTTTACAGGGCTGTTTCTCACACACTTTTTCATCACTCTTTGCTACTGTGTAGTGATTTGCCCTTTCTTAAATGTGCTTTCCCTGGGGTGCACCAGCTTGGCTTATGGGCTCAGCTGTGCCTGGCAGCGGGTCCATTGGAGCCAGCTGTGTCTGGCATAGGACAACTCCACCCCAGCCTCTTCCCTCAGAATCCATCTCTGCAGCTCTGCTACTGAAGCCTGACCACGTAAACTCAGCCCATAAGACCTTCAGGATTATTGTTAGAGGCAAAAGTATTGGTTGGTGAAATTTCATTCAATGCATAAACATCCCATCACCTGCACCCACATTTCTTCAGCTTTTCTTGCTAATATGATAGCCTAAAAAGCCATCTTCATGAAGGATTTTAGCAGAAAACTGTTTTAATTGGGAACTTAATCGTAATTGGGGATATTTGATTAGATTCTTCTGAGAAGAATCCATCTCTTGAGGGAAAACTGTGGTTTGGCTATTTAGAGGATTGAGTAATAGGAAATGATAAATGCATATTTCATCCTTTAGAATGTTTGCAGAATGAGAGAAGGGATGGAAATGAGATCTAATTTGCCTAATTTAGCAACCTAATTTGCTCATACATTTTATGTGCTTAGATTATACATATGTATTCTAGGTAACAGAGGCCAGGAATTCATCCTGAGTCTGAAGCCAGGTATCAGTCTGGCTCAAACTCATGCTTTTAATGATGAATATTCCTGGAGACAACTTTCTGGAGTAGTTAAAAACAGGGTCAGGTAGCGAGCTAACAAGCAATGAGATGATTAGGAGTCCGCGACTGAGATCACACCCTCTTCATAATGAATTTACCATTGTGGATATAGCCAGAAGTGACTTCTATATTGAAAGTAAAAATGGTACTGCACATGATCTCAAGTATTGGTTTACAGTTCTATACATTGTGTGTTATCACTTTCCTTGTCATAGTTTGGCTCCTTCTAAGTAATATTCAGTTGAAAAATATTTGGAGGAGGCAGTTTAACCATAGAAAATTGTCATTAAATGCCAGTTGGCTTCTGAGCCAGAGAATATCTTCTAAAAACTTTATTTCACAGTACAAACCTGATCATAATGCAAAACTTGCCTAACCTTTCTGTGTCAAATACCCTAATGATCTCCTATGATGCCACATGGCTGAAATTCATTGGAGCTGTGTGTTGGTTTGAAGTGTGTTTAGGAAAATTGTCCTTAAACAGAAATAATATCTGGATTAATCAAATTGTCTTTCCTGTTTATCTTTGGCAAACAGGACAGATAACTGGTTCGCTTTGGAATGAAGTTCAAGTTTAGAGATTCTTTGAATAAGAATGTGAACAAATACCAATTTTTGAAACTCAGTATGCTTCCTAGAGTATGCCAATTACATTATATAGTTGTTGATAAAGCCCCCTTAATTCTATCTCAAATTCCACAAGAACGGGAATTTCCTGGAAAATCCCAATTTTAAGATGACCTCTTGAGTCACAAGTATATGCTGCAGTGCCAAGGTCTGTCAAACATATTAAATATCTGAAGTCTGTGCTCTATCTTTCCCAGTTCATTAGTAGTAGAATTTAGAAATTTTACACTGTCTTTGAATATCACATTCTCCCAAATCAAAAGGCATTCACATACATCGACAATTGCTAAAATTACTCTTGCAAAAGAGCAATATGAGCATATTGAAGAACCTGTGCTGGCACAGAAAACAGAAGGTTGCTCCTCTCAGATAAAAAATATGAAACCCACCAAGAAAGTAAAGTACAACCACAGCCATACTAGACTTTTCTTTTTTTTTTTTTGTTTTCTTTATCCTCTCATTTATTGACTAAGAGTCAATGAAAGGGTACAATGGTTAATGGTAAAAATAATGAACAGATAATATTAAAGTTCTAAGTGACCACCAATAGCAAGGTAGCTATTTCAATTTTTTCCATAGCAGTATTATTACACAATTGAAAGCTCTTATGTATTCAGTATGATTTTACATTTTTTAAGTAGTCTATGTACTTTCATTTTTTGTACTTTTAAAAATTATTTCTTCTTACTGAGAATTTGCATTTTTTTCCCAGTATTTAAAGTCCGTCATATCCTACAAGATATATATATAGTTTTGGATATGTGAAATGCTGGAAACAATGGAAAGATCTCAGTTAATTTCATTAAAGTGATTAAACCTTAAGGTAAGTTTTTTTCATTATTCATTTATAGAGAATCTTGCCAGCTTTCTAATCATTAAGGTCCCTATTTTCTGAATTCCATCCAGTTATCAACGTATTTTGTAATGAGGCATGTATGAGTAAACATATCTTCACAAGTGGGCTCTCACTGAAGGTAAGAGGGGAAAGAAAAGCAAGCCTATTACTGGCGACTTGCTTCTCTTTTGTCTCTGAAGCTCGATTAGTCTGGTTATTTTTCTGTGACTTGTCTGGCTATGTAACTTGTGAACTACTGCCTAAATTGATATTTATACAACTCTGCCTCTTCTGGAATTACTAAAATCAAGCAAAGTACTTGTTCAGGTACTTTCAATCAAGAATGACAGTAATCCTATTACACAAGCACAGGTAAGTACATACCTGATTTTGTAAGGTTCAAGCCTAAGAGCGTCGTTATGTTTTCCTGAACTGTATCTATTATTGGTGCCATCTTTTACCCTGCATTATCATTTGTTTTTCCTAGTTTAACATCGTTTGACTATATGCTGCCTATTATTCTCATTTTGCAACCTTCTTTTTAATTTTTTTCTCATTTCTATATGCAATTCCGGAATCTCACAGTTGTGTTTCATATACAAATTGCATCAACATACTATTTATCTGCTCTTCTGAGTTATTAATAAGACACATTTCAACTGACAAAATCATAGTTGACTCAGTGCAAACAGCAGAAAAAGAAGTTTACACTGAAATATGCAGTTAACACGTAACATACACTTGCAAATGCCTTGTTTAATACTTGGAGCACATGCTGTCATTATATATCATTTATTAGCTACTTCTTCCTGCTAATTTCTTCTCTTATATTCCTTTGTTACTTTCGCCTATGAATTCGAAATTACACAAGAACTTTGACTTTTTTCATAAATATTAAATATAAATAAGTGAATAAATAGTGTAATAAAATGTTTGTAGAATCATATATACATCAGGGTGACAGCTTTGTTTTTATAAAATATTTTTTTCTTGCTATGTAGAATGATTTTTTAAAATAAATTGAAGACTTCATAGGACACAAAATGTGTTCTATGTCCTCAAAAAGAGCCCGGGAAATCAAATGTAAAATTTATTTAATTTAAGTGATTCTTGAAGGACTCTTAAGAAGCAAAACATTAATTGTACAGAATTAATTTCCAGTTCATGTGGTTTTTTTTACTGTTAGATGCCAGATATGTAAGATGCAACTTTATCTTAGTGCTAATTTAACAGAATTCACTGTTTTTAATGTCATCTTTTGCCTTGCAAATGTTATTTTACAAACAGAACTGTGCTGTATGGCGGCACAGACAACACAATTTCCTGTATACTGCCTACAGCTTTAATGAACAAGGTCTATTCCAATTTAAACTAAAACAAATTTTACTACATGGTCCCAATATTGAGTCAAAGCTTTGTTTTTCTTCTTCTGAAAAGGTCTATTCAGTATCAATATAGGCTTGAGGAAGAATGGCTGGGGAGCTTCCTGGCAGAAAAGGACCTGGGGGCGTTGGTCGACAGCAGGCTGAACATGAGCCAACAGTGTGCCCAGGTGACCAAGAAGGCCAACAGCATCCTGGCCTGTATCAGGAACAGTGTGGTGAGTAGGACCCGAGAGGTGACCATCCCCCTGTACTTGGCACAGGTGAGGCCTCACTTCGAGTACTGTGTTCAGTTTTGGGCCCCTTACCACAAAAAAGACATTGAGGTGCTGGAGCGGGTCCAGAGAAGGGCAACGAAGCTTGTGAGGGGTCTGGAGAGTAAGTCTTATGAGGAAAGGTGGAGAGAGCTGGGGATCTTCAGTCTGGAGAAGAGGAGGCTGAGGGGAGACCTTATGGCACTCTATAACTACCTGAAAGGGGGGTGTAGAGAGGTGGGTGTTGGTCTCATCTCCCAAGTCACAGGAGATAGGACAAGGGGAAATGGCCTCAAGTTGTGCCAAGGGAGGTTTAGACTGGATATTAGGAAACATTTCTTCACTGAAAGGGTTATCAAGCATTGGAATAGGCTGACCAGGGAGGTGGTTGAGGCACCATCCCTGGAGATGTTCGAAAGATGGGTTGACATGGTCCTCAGGAATATGGTTTAGTGATTTTTATTGTTTATTTCTTATTTATTTTTTTGTCAGAGTTAGGTTAATGGTTGGACTAGATGATCTTTGAGGTCCCTTCCAACCTAGACGATTCTATGATTCTATGATTCTATATGTCTTTGATTAATAGCCATCGTTCTAGATGAATTTTCAATACGTATCAGCTAGAGCAGATTGCCCAGGGTCATATCCAGTTGGATTTTGAAATATAGTCAAGGCATAGAGACTTTGCTACCTCCCTGGAAAACCTATTTCTGTGTCTGATACCTTCACAATAATCAAATACATCTTTTGTGTGTGTTTACGTGGAATTTCATTTGTTTCAGTGTATACTCACTGCCTCTTGTCTTCATAGGGCGTCACTGAGAAGTTTGGCTTTGCCTTGCTAACATCTCCCTCCTCTTTGATAAGATCTCTTGGAACCTTCTCTTCTCGGAGCTGAAAAGTCCCAGCTTCTCAGCCTCTCCTCATATGACAGATGCTCTAGTCCCTTTACTCCCAACTCTTTGGAATGGTCCAAACAGCAAACAAAAAACCCCCACAACCACCCCCCTCCCCCGCACACCCTTCCCCACCTCCCATCCCTAAAAAAATAAAAACCAACAAATTAAAAGGATAAAGAGAAGAATGCCCATAGTACCCATCATCTAATCCTCCATTTTCCATGAGCCTATAGTTCCTTATGGGATATATACCTCCTGTGACCCTTTCTTACCTGTGGCAATCCTCAGTCTGCTGTAGAGAGCTGAGAATTCTTCTTTAAACAGCCTCCTCTGTAACCTGTNTCTATATGTCTTTGATTAATAGCCATCGTTCTAGATGAATTTTCAATACGTATCAGCTAGAGCAGATTGCCCAGGGTCATATCCAGTTGGATTTTGAAATATAGTCAAGGCATAGAGACTTTGCTACCTCCCTGGAAAACCTATTTCAGTGTCTGATACCTTCACAATAATCAAATACATCTTTTGTGTGTGTTTACGTGGAATTTCATTTGTTTCAGTGTATACTCACTGCCTCTTGTCTTCATAGGGCGTCACTGAGAAGTTTGGCTTTGCCTTGCTAACATCTCCCTCCTCTTTGATAAGATCTCTTGGAACCTTCTCTTCTCGGAGCTGAAAAGTCCCAGCTTCTCAGCCTCTCCTCATATGACAGATGCTCTAGTCCCTTTACTCCCAACTCTTTGGAATGGTCCAAACAGCAAACAAAAAACCCCCACAACCACCCCCCTCCCCCCCACACCNCAAAAAACCCCCACAACCACCCCCCTCCCCCGCACACCCTTCCCCACCTCCCATCCCTAAAAAAATAAAAACCAACAAATTAAAAGGATAAAGAGAAGAATGCCCATAGTACCCATCATCTAATCCTCCATTTTCCATGAGCCTATAGTTCCTTATGGGATATATACCTCCTGTGACCCTTTCTTACCTGTGGCAATCCTCAGTCTGCTGTAGAGAGCTGAGAATTCTTCTTTAAACAGCCTCCTCTGTAACCTGTGCTCCCATTGAACTTCACCAGTAACACTCCACCCTACTCCTGCTCCTGTTTGTGGACCACTCATGTGACAAGGACAAAGGAACCTTCACAGTTTGGGGTGGATATACCCGGTCCTCTATTTCTTGTTTTCATTTGAAGTGTTATCCTACAGTCCTCAAAGAAACAAAACTGCTCCTGAAGTCAGTGACTGCCTGAAGCAAGGTATATGCACAGACACGTTTTCTTTCAAGTGAGGAAATACTTTAGCACTGGCAACTGCAGATGGAAGCATTAGGTATTCCTTACATACCTGACAACCTTTCCCCCCAAGCTGAACTAATCTTCCTGCTGTCTTTTCTTGGGACAGGCTCTTCTGGGACATGTGAGGTGAGCTTATAAAGTGCTTTCTAAGCTGGGAAAAGACTGGAACTCTTTGGAAGTCTAATCACCACACATTGCAGACGAATTTATTTTCTTAAAACAGAAAAGCTTCCACCGTTTCTTTCCTAAGCTTGAAACATTGAATTTGCAAGGCACATCTGTGTTAAATTTGATGCCCTGCACAAAACAAAGAATCATGGTAATTATTAAAGCCTGTCAGTAGTGGCCGATTTTTGAAATATCTTGTTATTGGACTTTTAATGTGAAATAGATTTGGATTATTTACAACAGCCAAACCAACATTTTAATGCAAATAGTGTGAAAACAAACAAATTATATATTTTTTTCCCACTGGTGGGACTAAGTTTTCTAAAACAACCCTGGTGTTGACAACTTAATTTTCAGCAGACTGACATTTTGAGCGGGAGATTCAATTCACTCAGGAACAGTAGAACTGTCAAAGTAAACCTATTTCTCTTCATTGATTACAGAGAGTGACTGTATTTTAACACAGATGCCTTAGTTGATTAAAGCACATTCAAATCTGAGGCCAAAAAAATTGTCCAGTTTTAAGAATTTATTTTGATTGTTCTATAAATTATATCTGTACACTAAGTTAAAATCATTTTGTTTCTTTTCAGAGATTGACTTGCAGCCACTGAGGAAAATCAAGGGAGAATCTGACTCAAGTTACATGGCAAAACTTAAATGGCATGCATTCAGTAAAGGTTTGTTGAAATGAATGAGTATGTTCCCAGAACTGTGGTATAGTTTTAGGCAAATGTTTTTAAAATATATTCTTGAGTGTATCTAGGAGAAAAATAAGAGAGGAACATACTCTTCAAAAGGAAAATACAACAAGTTTTTTTCATACAACTGAGCAATATTCTTATGTGTTAATAAAGAAATCTGTGTTTTCATAAGTATTTTTTTTTGTTTATATTTTAGAAAATGCATCTTCTTGATGTGGGGAAGGCTGTGGACGTTGTCTACCTGGACTTTGGAAAGGCCTTTGACACCATCCCCCACAGCGTTCTCCTGGAGAAACTGGTTAATTATGGCATAGACAAGTGTACTCTTCACTGGATAAAAAACTGGCTGGATGGCCGTGCTGCAAGAGTTGTGATTAATGGGGTGAAATTTTGTTGGTGGCTGGTCACCAGTGGTGTCCCTCAGGGCTCAGTTTTGGGGCCAGTATTGTTTAATATCTTTCCTGATGATCTAGATAAGTGGATTGAGTGCACCCTGACTAAGTTTGCACCAAACTAGGGGGGAGTGTTGATCTGCTTGAGGTCGGACTAGATGACCTTTGGAGGTCCCTTCCGGCCTGGAAAATTCTATGATTCTATGATTCTATTGGTTTTGTTGTTGTTTTTTTTTCATTTTTCTCTCAGTCTATGTATGTATTGTTATCTTACAATGTATTGATTAAAATTATAATTATTTTTGATAAGTCTAACTCATAAATGAAGTACTATATAATGCTGAAGGATGTAGTACCAATTAATTAATTTTACATAGAGGACACTGTCACAGAATCACAGAATCTTCATGGTTGGAAGGGACCTTTGAACTCATCGAGTCCAACCAAAAAAAAACCCAAACCAACACGAAACAAAAAAAAAGGTTTAAGAAATGAAGGTTGTTGGTGTGCATAAGTACCATAATATTACCATGTCATATTGTATTTGTGCATTTGAGTTTTTTAAACCACAGGATCTTTTTTTTTTTTCGCTAACACTGATTCAAAATACCTAAGAGAGAAATAGCATTAATAAATAGTATAGTATAACTTCATTACTGCACACAGACCAGGAATTTAGATAACATTCATATGGAATAGTTTGAAGAGCTGAATTTCAGAAAGCTTCTACAACTAGTAACAGAAAGTAATCTTTTATTTTCTTTACAACCGAGGTGACCTAACCAAATTACAAAAATCTGGAACTCTCTGGAAGAACACTCTGAAGACATTTCACATTTTTTCTTGTTCTTTGTTTCTCCCTATCTGCACTTGATATCATTCCTGATCAGTAGTTCATGGAACATTGTTACTGTGCTTTGTGTTTTGACATAGTAAACCATTGCATGAAAAAAAAATATAAGAGTGATTTTTTGGTCCAGTCACCTTGAAACACTCTTCTTTATATCTTGTCATATAAAGAAGGTAAAGACATTTTAACATCATCTGTTTCACCGGTTTGGGGGCATTCATTATTTTAAGTCAGGACAAAACTCCTGAAAAAACCCTGGTGTTTTAAAATATAATTTAAAAATAACAATAGCATCAAAAGAATATAATGCAACTATGTTTCTAGTATTCAATATTGTACAGAGATCATTCTGTTATTCTTGCCTGGACCACTTAGGAGGGGATTCATGTCATCTGACTATAACCATGTAAAAAGTAGGTGTCTCGTGTGAGCTCTGCAGTGTTATTTAATAGGTGCCCAATAGGAAACTGATATTCCAAATAATATCATTAAGTCATTCAGAAACAAATGCAACAAATAAGTACATACAAAAACCCCAAATAAACCACGTGAAGTTACATACGCAGGTGGCATAAAAATGTAATGATCATGATCTGCCTTCAGACACATGACTTAGCTCCCAAATCCTATTTCCTAATTAATTTTTTCAATGAAAATGTTAAAATTCTTAATTTCTAAATAAATACAATTATTTTTATTTAAGTGGTAGTTGCATACTTATTACCATCTTTCTTTTGAAAAATTGTATCAGGTTTCATGCAAGCAAGACTCAGACTTGGAGTCTGAAACACAAAATTCTGAAGACCATTAGATGACCCTTCTCTAAAATATGAGTCAACCATTCCCTCCTACGGCTGACCTCCTTCAATAAATAAATACAATCTAGAATGCCAGTATTCCAGAAGATAAAGTAAGGAAATTTTTTTATTCTCTCTTTTTTTTTTTCTTAAATAAACTGGTTCTGACATGAAGAAAATAACCTTTCAATAAAAGGTTAAAGGTGTATTCAGTTTCCCCCTTAATCCATTAATCGTAACTCAGTTATGTACGTAACATAGTGAGTAATAACTGACATTTAAGCATCAAAGATGTTGGTCAAAAATTGCAGTTTAAAATTCTATCTTTGTTACTTTGTGATAGTGACTGCATCTTAAACAAGCTCATTTTTTCTAGACTTAATGAAAATTAAAAAATCAGAAGAGTATACTTTTAAAATTTACAGTCTGTAATCTGCAAGAAAATCTGGAATTTTCATGTAATTAGCTGGTTTGACTTTGAATGTCTTCAAATATCATCTCTAAAAAACTTTTCAGTGTTTCCTGTTTTTTGAAGACCTTTTTGCAGTATCTTATTGCTATCCATAAACTCCTCTGTACCTTTCACATACACTTGAATATGACTACTAATAACTGCAAATAAATATATTTGAGATAGACTTAATATGTTTGTTTTTAAAATCCAACAGAGCTACTATTAATTGTTTTTTCTGATTTACGATGGCTAAGAATTCTGTCTCTAAATATGTGTGCTTCAGTGAAACTTTAAGGACTGTAAGATCCTACACTTACTCTTGCCATTAACTATATTCTAGAATCAGTCCCTGCACACACACAAAGAAAGCGAAAACACTTGCTTGTATGTCCTTGAATAAGTCACTTGTCAAGACTTGAACTCGCTTTGCCCTGGGAGGACAAAGACGACTATCATCCTAAAACTGATGACTTTAAAATGTTCCTTATTGTCCCCCCTTGTTCTCTTCAGCTGCTTCCTTTTTATTTTCTCCTCTCCTGAGACTCTCCTGAAACAGAGAATTATGTAAATATATGCAAATATCTAGTTCACGAGGTCTCACTGGGTTTCATGTCCAAGAACACATTTACAAGGAGGGAAGATCTTGTTTATCAGACAGAAAGGCTAGAATGCAATACAAGGCAGGAGGATACCCTGGAAGGAAGCTGGCTCTCCTGGGAAGTGGAAGAATATGAATAGTGTCTTGATTACTGATATTTGGTTTTGTTCTTGTAAATCTACACATCCTTTTTTTTTTTTTGTTTGTCTTTGAAGAAAATGTAATTGCTTTTTACAAAGTATTTTGCCAAGTTTCTGTCCTCTTACTTTGACTGTCATTGTTCTATTCGTAATTGGTGAATAGAAATCAATACCATCTGAACTTAGGAGAAAGGATGTGTGCCATGGTTTAACCCCAGACAGGAATTAGGACCATGCAGCTGTTCACTCACTCCCTCCCCCACAGGGTAGGGAGAAGATGGAGAAAAAGAAAAAAAACCCTCATGGGTTAAGGTAAAGACAGTGTAATTAAAACAGTAATGAAAAAAAAATAACAACAACAACAATAAGAATGGTAAAAAACCATACAAAATAAAGTGATGCAACCCAATTGCTCTCACCACCTGATGATTGGTTGCTCAGCCCATCTTAAGCAGTGACTGTGGATTCCTGATCCCTGGCCAACCCCCATTTATATACTGAGCATGATGACTGTGGTATGGAATATTCCTTTCACTGGCTTGTCCTGTCTGTGTTTCCTCTCAACTTCTATGGGAATCCTAAAGTGTCCTTGACTTACTATAAGCATTACTCAGCAACAACTAAAACAATATGTGCTATCAGCATTATTCTCATACTAAATCCAAAACACAGCAGCTACTAGCAAGAAAATTAACCATATCCCAGCTAAAACCAGGACAATGTGTAAAAGATTTAAGATAGAGAGATACCTTTCCTAGACACTCACCAAAACACTTAAGGTCATGCAGCATTGCTCTAAAGATTACTCTTATAAAAACAAGCATTTGTAGAAGCTAAAGGGTAGTTAGAATTCATCACTTATTCAGTGATTATTGAAGCACGTATGTCCAAACCCTTTCCTACTTTATGTATCTTTCAAGGTGTGGGTAACCTTAATAGATCATTGTGGAGTTTTGAAACTGACGTGAGTAGAAAGACAGGCATTTGTTTGTGTAACTGATAGTGTATATCTCTTTGGCTCTGCCATATTATTTTCCTTGGGTAATACCAATCTAATGGATGATGTAAAACCTTGCAAAAAGGAAAGAAAAAATGCAGGTAGATGGAAACAATTATAAACTCCAAATCTATAGCCCTGTTCTTCCAGATTTGTTTGGGGTTTGTTTTGTTTGGGATTGGGTGTGTGCATGTGTGTGTATATGTGTGTTAAGGATACTATTTTATGTTCATACGGATTTCCCTGTAGCACATCTGCCTAAAATTTAATCAGATGAGCAAAGGAAGTCTCAGCAACAGCCTTAAATTGCCTTCAGTGGCTTATTGAGGAGAGACACTTTTCCTACCAGATCAATAGGAAAGAGAAGGACAACAACCACTGCCTCAGCTGGTCATCCTTTGTAGTCTAATAAACAAAAAAACCACCTGAACCATTCACCTTGCATGGTGTCATTACCATATGATCCATGCATGGTGGTGTTACTGCATCATGAATCTATAACTTTTGTTCAATGAGTGGAAGGGTTTTGGTGTGTTCTTAGGAAATATGCATGAATCATTTGAACAGGACTGAGATAAAACTCGGGGTCTGGGGCCTGAGAAAAATACCCCATTTGTAATGTAGGTATGTGGGAGATTTGTCCTGTGGATTTAATCCAAGCAGATGTACTCTCAGAGGTGTAGTGGTTGTCACAATATTTCTTGACAACTTTTAGGCAAACAGTAGAATTCCCTGAGAAAGCACCATAACTGCTCTTCCATCTCATTTTAAAAAACACAATGAAAAGCTGAGCATATATCCAGCCTATATTCTTGAGCATTGTTTCTGTAGGCTAAAAAGATGTTCTTGAGTAGGATAAAAAGATGTCTTTGGATGTGCCCTGTGAGAAATGGGCTGAGTTTTGCTTCAGCTAATTGATATATTTTTGTTAGTGTGTCTGTATTGACAGAGAAGGCCCAGTGATAATGGAGTCTCATCCATTGTGCCGAACTAATCCTTAGCAGCGCCCTGGGGCTGTCCAGGGATTCTGGTTTACAGGGAGTCATCTAGGTGAAGGGAGCCAGGCTGATGGCAGACTGATAAGTGAACAAAAGGACTGTGAAGACTGATAAGTGGATGAAGGCCATCTAGAGGGTGGCTGATGAAGATAAGGATGCGACCACCAGGGTGCTCTTAACTACTAACACTGGACAGTAGATGATAGCAAAGACTGAAATAACGTGTAGCGTAATCAACTAACCAAAGGTGTGTTTGGGATAATGATTTTGTAGAAGGTGTAAACTAGATCTGTAATAGGTCGGGCGGTCGGGAAGAATGTGAGCTCCAACTTCTCAGCCAATGAGAAGAGAGACAGTAACTGAGGCGGCCGGGATAAGGATATAAAATATCTAAAAGCTAAAGGATTGGTGTGCCTCTGCTTTGAGATGCACCCCATTCAGCGCTGTTTCGTACAATAAAGTTTTACACCTTTGCTTTGGTGGCTTTGTCCTCTTTAACTTCTAAGATGTGAGCTGGTGTTTCTCACAGCCCTAACTGTGATGTTCTGTTGGACCTGGGGGTGGGAGCCCTGGAACATTATCACAGGACACGCACACATTCAGGTTCTCCTCATGGTAAAGGACAGCCTTCACACCTTGGTGCTATTGAGAAGAGCTACTGGCTTGTATTCCCACCCAAAGTTTTCTCTGTGTAACAGGTATAGCTCTGTCATGCTGCCTCATATGTTGTTCCAGATCTTCATAACTGTCTCTTTCTGTGTAGCATTGCTGTCTAGTCCCTTTCTTCGCAGCAACAATCATAAGGTGAACAAACTCTTGACACTGCCAGAGGCTTATCCCCCTACATGAGAAATTATTGGCTTTTTTTACAGCACTGATTTGCAAGAAGTATAATTTCTTCAGGGGTTCAAGTTAGTCCCATTTGAATTTCCTGAGCATTAGGAAAGGTTGCCATTGAAATCACAGAAACAGGATTATGAAGTAGAAAATAAATAATAAAAAGACAATGGTATTAAAAAAAAAAAAAAAAAGAAAGAATAAAAAGGGATTTAGAAAGGAGAATAATAATAAAAAGTAAGTCAGGATTTTGCCCAAAATAGTGACTAGCCAAACTGAGTGCAATAAGGCCTGATTGAGGGCCTGAAGCAAAAGAGCAGAGAAATGCACAGAATTTGTGAGAATAATACACATGTAGCCATACTGCTATACTCAGTCCTGAAGAACTGGCTGATAGGTCAAAGAGTTTTGGAAAAGTCAGGGGCCTGAACTGGGACAGACAGAGAAGGAGAGCTTGGACCACAGGGAAAGCCTTGGCTCTTGGGACAGGCAGGGAGACCAGGCAGCTCTTTCTGTCTCAATTCTGACAACCCCACAATGAGTCTGGAGCCATTCTTATAATAACAGTTTGTTCTTCTCTCTCTATGAGATCTTTGAGTTTTTAGAAAGTGCTTGGCCTCTGGCCTCCGCTTCCTGAATTATGTACTGCACAATGTTGCAGAGTGTTACTTTCCAAGGTTGCAGCAGGTGTCTTATCTCATTGCTCAAGTGTTGTTTTTTTAACTTGTTTAATTGCTTCTTCTTTTCCTTATTATATTTCAATCAATCTTTTTTCCAGATGTCAAGACAGTGAAAAATACACTCATCAACAGTTCTGAAGGCTCTGCTTTCAACCTTTCCTTGCTTTCAAAGCCTTTACTGTTATCCCACACTCAAACTGTGTATCATTTCAGGAGACATTTGGTTTAGAATTCCTGTTCACCCAGTCAGTTCTCCTAACAAGGTGTTTCCAGGTCTAATAGGCAAAGAGTGGGGCTTTGTAAAGTAAATGGCTTTGCACTTGCAAAAAAATAAAGCAAATGGCCTCTAATTAACAATGTCAATACTGTTGCTGCTAGGCCACCGTGCAACAATAGAACAGGGAGAAAAGATGTGTGGAAAAAAAAGAGGAAAGAACCGCAACAAGCTGCAACAAACTTCATGTGTGCTCTTTATGTAGCATAGGAACTACTTCAGATATTTTGGGAGCTCTGAGTAATTTCAGAATCCTGTAGGCACATGCACAGTAAGAACATGATGAGGTATTTCATAGTAATGCAGTCCACAAACTGGTTAAAGACATAATTGAGAATCTGAGTCTCTTAGGACCTGTAGACTAGAAGTACAGAAATGCTGAGAACACACACTTGACTAAAGTCCGCACAGCTTGGATTCTGAATAATGTATATTGTTGAAATTGTATGAATTTTTGTGTCATCTGAAATAAGTGCCATAGGGCATTTGAATTATTGTGCACTTTACATTTTGATGTATAGGATTAATACGCTCAAATTTAAATGCCTATGTTATCTACAGACCACAGAGTCTGCAGTCTTTACCTGATGTTTTCTTTATAAGCACTTTAGGGAAGTAATTTGTCTTATACCAGTATGGGTGATTAAATTAGGTCAACTGAATCCTGAAAGTATTTTCTCTGTCTATAAAGCAAGCCTGATGTGACTAGCTCGTGTGTAGACACCTGGTCTGAATGTATCTATAGATAGGTGAGATAGATTGTCTCTGATGGACAGCTTTAAAGTCTGGACAATCTGACTCCAATTTTCATAATGAAATTCAGTGAAGCACACTATGATTAGTGCAACAAGAAGAGTCAATGACTTAGTGAATAAATTTTTCTTCAGAGAAACAATATATAAAGTTTCTATAAATGCAATGAAATCATATTGTATAACCCACAATCTCACAATTCTAGACTGAGAAATTATTCTTTGGTTTTATGTCCTATCCTTAATCCACAACCAGGTTTAAGTGAAATTTTAAGTAGTTGTTCATAAAGTAATTGTCATCACTTGAATAAGTTTTTATTCATACAACTACTATGATGTAATGTAGCTCATCTACATAATGGTTGCCAATCAAACAGAACTCAGAAATAGGCATTTTTGCCCTTTAAGTATTTATATATTTATTATTTTCTTTTGTTTTGTTCTGTCTTACGTAGTCAGTGGAACAATAAACTTTAGACTAATTATAGTGAAACACCAAAAAATGTGTGACCTAACAACAGTAAATTCTGTTAGTTTCAAAAAAATGTGTATCAAAAGATATATACTGTCGTACTTGGTTGCACAGTCCTGAATTACTAGAAAATGTAGGATTGTTTTACACTTACCTCACTTACAGGTTTAAGAATTTATCCAAAATATATGACTTAAGTGGACAAAATTTTATTATTAACGGATTAAAATCGTCTAATGGTTGAGTCAAACACCTTATTCCAAATTCCTTGATAAAATTATACACTCCCCAGTTAGTATTTATCATAAATTGATCTTGGGTAAAACAGTAGTTCTCAAAGGCTCTGCCTTACCGTCAAATAAGTTTCTTCAGCATCCAGAGAGCAAAAGCAAAGTACGTACCATCAGAAAATGTGTTAAGTGACTGGCTTGTGAAAATAATGTAGATCATAATCTTAGGTTTGAACTTCATTTGAAATGTTGCCAAAACTTTAGGCAACAGATATACAAAGCTTGTATATAACATATGTGCATATATATAAAACTTTTCCAAATATTATTAAAATTGATAATGCAAAAGACATTAGAAGGAAGGGAGGCAAAACCAAAATGAGAAATGTTAAAACTTTGTTAATGACCTTTTACTGATGAAGAGAAACCTTTTTAGCTTTTCATTTCAAAGATATTCAGAGTTTAAAGGTTTCCCAATACCATAAAATTGCTCATGTTGTCTCTTGAGCAAGATGATGTCCAGCAGAGTCGCATTTATTAGGTTCTTTAATCACACTGTTTAACTCATGGATGGTTTGTCACATTGCCTTTAGGTCTTGATTAACATTGCTGCTGTAGGTAAAGCTGTCAACAAAAATTGAGTAGAAGACTTGTTATATATGTTACCTAGCAATCAGGAGGATAAATAATCACAAGGAAGGAATAAAATTACAGATGTACTGAAAACAGAAGGACGAACGCTAAAAGGTACGAAAGCAAAAAACTTGGCAAGGTATCTTTCCACTGAATAATGCATGTCTGACATTTCTATTTTCATTTGAAGAAACACAATATAGAACAAAATACATTCCCTTGTCAGCCATAAATAAAGCTTTAGGGAATGTAAAAGAAGGGCCTGAATATTTGGCTGAACTTGTTTCCTAGGTTATTTCTCATTTGGGTGGGATGAAATAGGAAATTTCCAACTGAGTAGAATTTTAATATTTTGAGAATTCTAATTCTGATTCTTAGTCACTGACATGGAATTAATATTCCATAGTTAGGCAAATAATAAAAAAAAGAAACAAACCCAAAACACCCCCAAAAAGTTGGTTTAGAAAACTAGAAATGATGTGACTAAAACATAAAAAATTGCCATTTGAAGACCAGAGGTTTCATTTTTTACAAAAATTCCACCCACCCCCCGTCTACTGTTTCCACTATATTTATTCTAGCTGATCCTAAGATTCTTTGATGTTTTGATATATCGTTCAGTGTTTTCTCTATCAGAAATTGCAAGTAAGTCTGCTGGAATCCTGCATCCAGGTTTTGTTGTTTGTATTTCAATATATTTTATGTCATGCTACATTCAGTTAGGAAATAAATGTGGTTTGCAAAGATTGTACTGAATTAAACTTCAGACCAACTCCCACATATAAGTGTCTGTTCTAACAATGGAACCGAAAATACAGAAATATGCAAGTATTAGACAATTTTTAAGAGAAAATCTAGTATTAGACACTCTTTTAACTCATACAGTTTTAAACTCCTGTTTGGCACATACTTTATCTCGAAAAATCATTAAAAAAAAGTATTTTAGTAAGTACTTCAGTAATTTGGAACAGTAACTAACACTCTGTATGTGTCCAAGATGTGCAGAAGGAAAATTCATTCTTCTGTTCGTTTTTGATTATGTATTTTTTATTATGCTAATTCAAAAGTGTGATGAATGCACTAACAATTGTCATGTACCTCTAGTTAGCAATGCTATCTTAAACTTTTAAAAAAAAAAAACAAACAAAAAAAGGGAGACCCTTGCAATAATAATGATGCTTAAATGCCAAAATTTTTAAGGTTATTTTGTGGAACTATTTGCTTTGTAAATATATTTTACCTGCAGTATTACCATTTCAGCATTGTATGCATTTATCCTCCAGAAATTCTATGGCATTAATAAACCATAAGTGCATAAACATTATGTTAGAGACATCTTTCAACAACTATAGTACTTTAAAAGTAAATATAGTCAGACGGAATCTTTCCAAAGTACACTCAATTGATTTTATTCTTTGCAACATCTCAGCTTGTCAGTTAAGTGCAATTTGGCATTCTGGGCTGTAGAGGCAGACGGTCATTAGTGCAGCACACACAACACTTTCCAGGTTCGCACACACATTTATGGATCCGCCAAGCATCAGCGTGGCCCCTTTGTCTTTCCAGCACCTCTGCTGGGATCCCTTTTATCCAGCCTATGGACCCCCACTTACTGCCTGCTCCATATGGGTACTCACTGGTAACACGCAACACTCTGCATTCAGCAGTCCCTCTAGGCATACCAGCACTGAACTCCAGTCACCCGGTAGCTTGGTCCATACCCAAGGCCTCCTTATTCCCAGCTGGGCCAGCTTTAAATTTTCCACACAAGCATACTGCATGCATACCTTGTTTGGGGAAGGTACAGACACTCACTGCCCCAGCAGCCAGCACCAAGTGCACAGACTGCCACCCACAGTCCTGCTCCAGCCACTGACATGGAACACCTCACCTGCTTTACTCACGCCAGCACCCCCAGTAGCTGGTTTTTGGGACACACAACATTCCTGCCCCAGTATCTGGAGGTTAAAGGGTGCCACTTACTCCAGTACCTGACACTGACGCCCCACTGGCTCCAGCAGCTGATATCACAGGCCAGGAGTTCCCACTGGTCTGACTCCAACTAGTCCCCAGTAGCTCGTACTTAGTCCTTGCAGCACTCACAGACAAGTGGAATAGAAAGTGAGACTGAAGAAATAGTTAAGACATAGTAGGCAGAAATGGTTAAGAAAGGATTTAATGAGACAGGACAGACTGCATCTGCACTGTCCTGCAGTGATCAGATACGTATGCTGATAATCTCCATTTTACACATTAACTGTCCCTTTTATACCCTGTTCTGTCTGTTCCCTCTTTGTTCCTCCTCAGTTTCCTTACCCTGCACAATTGTCTAACAGTTTGCATAGACTTACCAATCCCCTTGCAATATCACAACTACTTATATTACTCTTGATCCCCCTTCATATCAGTTTTTAAATATCCCATCAATTATTGTGACTGACAAGGTTTGTTCCTTGTCATTGTTTCCGTTATTATTTGTCTATAAGGTCTTCATCTCTTTAATTTTTTATTTATTGCCTCCCCTTGCCTTTATCATCCTATTTGATAAGATTCTTAACCAGATAATCTTAAGGGAGCAAACATGTTCTCCCTCCGCATACTCTCACAAAGACCTGAAAGGATAAAGCCTTGAGCAACAGAGTCTAGCCTCCTTGCATTGAACAGGAGGCTGGTCTAGGGACTTTCTCAAGTCCCTTACAAGTGGAATCACCCTATGGTTCTATGACTGCATACAGGAAGTTATGCTAATGTATGGCTTGTGCCCAGGCTAGTAATAATTACTGAGATCAGAGGGAAGGAGACATTCTTCATTAAACTGTAACACTAAATGTTATATAATTGGCATTTTCCAAGATTCCACTTTGGACTATATTTTATAAGTATTCAGATATTTTTTTCTTTTCCATCTTGAGAGTAATGTTGCCATTGTTAGCTATCTACATTAGATAATGTTTCAATATAACCAAAAAAGAAGAAATATTGATATACTGAAGCTGAATCATGTAAAAATTATTCCCACTGTGAACAGTGCAAACCACTGGAGCTATGCCTTTATGCAGCTCTACTGCAGACATATTATTACTGTACACATATATGTTTCAGCCTTCTTTAATGGCTTTATCAACAATATTTGGAATGTAACTTTTTTATTATAGCCATGAGCATATCATGAATGTTGGTAACACCTCTGAGATCAGCACAAAGTGTTATGAACTAATGCAACCTCCGTCCCCACTTCCCCTGCGCTGTGTGGCATGGGGCAGGAAGTAGAAAATTCAGGAATGAAGCTGAGCCTGGAAAGAAGGGAGCTGTAGGGGGAAAGCTGGTTTTAGTCTTGTTCTTATTTCTTACTATACTACTCTGTCACAATTAAATGGCAATAAATTAAATTAATTTCCCCAATTCAAATCTATTTTGCCCATGACGGTAATTGGTAAATCATCCCCATGTGCTTACCTCAGCCCATGCACTTTCTGTCCAATTTTCTCCCCCTTGTGCTGTGAATGGCAGAGGAGTGATAGAGTGTCTTGGTGGGCTCCTGGACCAACCCACAACACTCCTTTAAACCAACATCTAAATACAAATTTCCAGAGAAAAATAAGACCTACTCGTGTAATACCAGAAGCTTCAGTGCTGTGTGAAGAATAGACCTACCACTCAATTATGTGGCTGTTTCTCATTCTGTTTTAAAAAATGTTCTCTCCTGAATTAAAAATTTCCTTCCAGAGTAACAGATGTACATTCACATTTATAAGCAAATATTTCATATATCTCCTCAGTTGTTTAAGCTGAGATCTTCAGTCTGAAAATATAGGGAAATAGTGCAAGGGAATGTATGGGAATGCAATGGAAATGAATGTAAAGGAATATTTGTCAGTCTGAGTATGAGCTTTTCCTTGGTCTGATATTTGTAACAAAGTCAAATTTCAGATTTACTACTCCATTTGTGGCTAGTTATCACTTCTGTAACATTTCTTACCTGAAGATATTGCTGTTGGGTATTTTGTATCTTTTTTTTTTCTCCTTTCTCTCTTTAATTTTACTAAAAAACAGAAAAAGCCCCACCACTTCAAATTATCACTATTTCAACATTTTTCATTAACTTCTGCAAAAATAACTTGTCCTTAATTACAAAGCTAGAGCTTTTCCATAATACTATATCTTTCAGCCATAATTTTGGATTTAATATATCAATAATATACAGTTCTAGAACAACAATTTTGAAGTGCTTGTGTGAATTGGGCCTGGTGGGGGGAATGTTCAAAATCAAATTATCTTACTTATGGCTTAGCTTTGCAGGAGACTGATTTCTCAAAACCTCCTAAAACAACCTGGGGAATGATCATGTGAATTATCAGTATTCACTCAGCCCTTGCACAACACAACTGCAATGCAGAAAATGCAAAATAATGCATGTCATAGCCATTTTCACTGAATGTTAATGCAAACTCAGGAGAAGTACCTTGTATAAATGTGCTTATAAATTGTACTAAGAACTAGATATATAGTGTAGTCAAATACAAATCAATACAGGCACCCATATTTCTTTTAAATGCACTGTATGTTTCTCAATACTGACCACAAGCAGACACATTAGAACTGACATTTGTTTCAGATCACAGAGATCAACAGAAAAAAATAAATAAAAACAGTGTTTCATGGGAGTTCATGCAATGAGTCTTTCTTCCCTGATAGATGATAATTTTTTTCCATGGACAGCTGAAACCTTAGACCTGAAAAAAAAAAAAAAAAAGAAAAAACGACAAACCCACAAGGATTTTTTCAAGTTAAGGTGTTTCCTGTTAAGAGCAGCTTAGCATTTTGTGACTTATCCTTGATCTGTCCTGCCAGTGCCGTTCAATACCAACCTTTAGTTTACTTCACCTGACAGTAATATAGTCCCATGAGTGCAGTCCTCACCTCTTAAAATCTTCTTCTAAAGTGCAATCACCAGCCCCTAGCAAGAAATGGATACTCAGATACTTTAGCAGAATAAAAAATAGCTGTGTTTTGGAAGACAGTGATAACCAGATGGTAAACGCACTTCAAGGGCTTTGTTAGTCTAGAACATTTCACTGCATGCTCCCAGCAGCTGTTAATAGGGAATGAGTTAGTTAGCAAAAATAATCAGCATGCATTCTATTTAGTAATGCAGACCAATGGATTTTAGGTATAACACACTCCCATTGTGATAGGCTCTTGAAAAACATACTTTCTCTTCCAAGAGTGAGAAATTCAGAGGTGTTCATCACTGGACTACATTTACTGAAACTGAAATAATGTGGACCCTGCACTTCAGTTCAAAGATAGTCAACAAGCCAATATGGGTTTTTTTGAGACTATGAATTGAAATGTATTCTTTGCCCATTGTTGAATTTATTTCAATAATCTAATATTAAGGGGACAGACAAGGTTTATAATTAAAAGAATACCTTTATACATGAGGAACAATTTTAGTAGTTTCTTGGCTAGTTGGGAATTAAAAACAAACCCCAAAGCATTTGAACAAATGCAGACATTCCTCATGTTACTCTGGGCATTCGAGCACCATCTCACCTGTCTCCTACACATAAAACCTGTGTTTGGAGCATATTCTCATTCTAATAGTATGGGATGCAATTAATTTTGGTGGTTCCTTTTGCATGAACTTGTTCCTAGCCCCTTTTTAGAAAAGCGGCATATGCAATTAAACATAAGTGGTCCTCCAAACAACCCTCCATTTCCTCATATCTCTTTGTGTTGCAACATCTCCATTCAATAAATTCTCAACTGGCCTCTATTTGTTGTGAACTATTTGTTAGGCATGGATATATCTGGTTCACATTTAAACTTTCATTCCACTTTCCTCTATTTTCTTCACATCAGCCAAACAATGCTGGAGCATGTATTATCATCCTATGCCCCTGGAATGCAATACAGTTCTGCTTGATGCTTGTGTGAATATGATTACAAACCTTACCTTGAGAGAGGAAAATGAACACATCAATGCTTGTATCTTAAAATTTCTAGAGGGCTGAGGAAATGGAAGATGAAGATGAAATCACTCCAGAAAGTCTATCACAATTCTTGCCGCTGATCAAGGCTCTACTCTTCTATGATGCCGGAGGAAGAAAGACTGAGATAAACACAAAACTCTTAGGAACAGGTCTGTGTACTAGATATGGTATAGGTCAAGCCATTCTGCACTAATGGAAGTGCAGAAGAAGAGCTAAGATCATCTCTGTTGGTCGCAAACCAACAATTGCAACTCAGCATTCCATTAATATTTAGCCCAAATTCTGCAGTCCCCCTTATGTCATACTGGGAATTTTGAATGATAGAGAAATTTGAAATAGCTGGTGAGTTTCTTGTGCAAACTGCCAATGACTTCTCCATAGCTTGTCATCTGTGTCTGATGCTTATTTTGCTGTTCAGGCAGCGTGAGATGCAAAATGCGATTTTCATGAAAAAGAGAAAAATCTGCTTTACCTGAACTATAGTTACATTATTTCTGTGACATAAGCTGAGGTTATGGCTAGAATGCTCAGGCCTACATGATCCACCTCTCGTTTTCCTGTGTTTCTAGTTACTCCCACTTCACTTGTTCTGGCATTTACCAGAGAACAGGTCCAGCTGAAAACTAATCCTCCAAAAAATGACTATTTGATAACTTTTTATTATTACTCAGTTGAGTTTATCACCCTGATTAACTTTGCAGGCCTATAGATATCAGCGCTGGTACTGAAAACAAACAGGTGGAAATAGAAAGAAAGGAAGTATCAACCCTTTTTGTGGCAGCACGGATACATGCTGAATGAAAGTAGCAAACTAGATGGGAACCACTGCCTGCAACTATCCTTCCTCATCTTGTAATTGATACATCTGAGACTTCAGGGTAGCAGAACAAGATCAGAACAAATACAGGTATATGATCTACCTCCCTTCTGAATTTATCATCTAGAAATTCATAAGCAGAGAATAAGCACTCAGTCCTCTTACAAAAAATGTCTAAGAATGACATGCTACATTAGCACCAAACTCATTGTCTCCACACATCTTTAATAAAGTGCAGTTAACAAAGGCAGCTCACAGATGTAGCTGCTTTCACAACAGACTGTGCAGCAGTGTGCACGGAAGACAGCGAGCAACTCTAAGGACAGAATAAAACAGCCCAACGACAGTGGTGATATACCACCAGGTCTGGATAGAACAGTAGGAGATGGGTCTTTTGCATTCAGGAGGTAAGCAGCGATGGACCAACCGTGTCACCAAGTGAAGAGGTTGCAGAAGGACTTCAGCAGCCTCTGTAAGAAAAGAGAGCATCAGAAAGAGATCATTCAGATCTTCTCTGAGACCCTGCAACTATAAGAGTAGCCTGAATCCCCACCTGAAGGGTGTGTGGCGGAGTCTTTACTTATGGAGTCAGGAAGTGGACACACCTGTAGGGGTAAAGGCTGGAAGCTCATGAGTTAACACCAGAAGCTGCTCCACCTGCAGATTTATAACTGCAGAAGAGATTTAATTTCCTGGTAGCAGATGAGGGGTTGGGAGTCGTGTCTAATGAAACATCTGAACTGCCTGGACCTCACTGTAGCACTAGGAGGAAGTAGCCTCATATTTGCAGGTCCTGATTTTATATGGAAGTTGAACCAGTCCAATATCAGCTGGAGGGAAAAAACAGCAGGGCACAAGCAATCAGGTTTCCTAACTGCACTTACGATAGCTTCCTGATGCAGATGACCCCACTAGGTTAAAAAACTGGCTGGAGGGCCAGGCCCAGAGAGTGGTGGTGAATGGAGTCAAATACAGTTGGCGGCCAGTCACGAGTGGTGTTCCACAGGGCTCAGTACTGGGACCCATTCTCTTTAACATCTTTATCAATGATCTGGATGAGGGGATCGAGTGCACTCTCAGTAAGTTCGGAGACGACACCAAGCTGGGTGGCAGTGTTGACCTGCTGGAGGGTAGAGAGGCTTTGCAGAGAGATCTGGACAGGCTGGATCGATAGGCTGAGACCAACAGGAGGAGCTTTAATAAGGCCAAGGGCCAGGTCCTGCACTTAGGTCACAACCCATGCAGCGCTACAGGCTTGAGGAA
>VXAK01015935.1:0-15041 GCA_013399435.1 Arenaria interpres
AATTGGGAGATTGCTCTCTTAAATGAACAAAATGAAATCCAATATATAAAATCTTATCATTTTATTTTTAAATTGATATTTGTAAGTCTTATGCTTGTCCAACCCCGCAGAGAAGTTGTTTTTGTTAAGTCACCAACACAAGAAAATGTGACAGCATTTCTATTACTAACAAGCTAAGTACGTAATGTAAAATAAGACCAGACATTTTCAAAATTAAATTTTAAAGACTTGTAACACATCTTACTCTGTTTTAGATATCAGTTAATCAAGCTGTTTGATGAATTAACTACTTTATCTCATAAATTTTTTAAATTAGTAATTTCCTGACTTTTGAGAATAACATTTACATAAAAGACTTGAACTTTTTTTATAAAATACATTTAAAAGTTATGTTGGATTCTTTTTCCAGAGGAAAATCAGTGGAATTCTTCCTATGTTTGAAAGAATTATTTAATTAAATATTTATCCAGTTTCAGCACTGTGCGATCCTTTGCATCTAAGAAAAAATGATCAGATTTTGATTTGGATCACAGATTCCAGTGAAACCCAATCTATTATCAACACATTGTGATGACATTTATACTGTAAGATTATTGTATAGTGACTTGAAGTCCAATGAAATTAATTTACAACTGGAAGTGTAGAGTTTGGCAGGCTAGAATACGACTTTCAGACAGTATGGCATTTTGATGTGACATATTCCTTGCAGATAGTCTGATGGGAAGAACAAGGCTGTTAGAGAAACTTGATGGAAGTTAGATTGAATTTATTTCATTATACCTAAGTATCAATTGATATAACTCGAACTGTAATTTGCCTTTTTTCAGTTCATCAGATGAAACCTTCTTTACCAGGGTCATTTCTAATTGTAGGACCTGTGCTTTTAGAAGAAAATAAATGCTTTGGAGCACATCTGGGATTTTATTAATATCTGGATTGTGATTGAAAGGGTGGAAAAGCAGGGGGAATGATGGCCCTATCACCACCTCTTCCAATAAGACTGTACAACAGGTTGATTATGTGAGACAGGGAAAATTATACTGGTCTAAATGTGGGTTCTTTGCTCAAGTTTTTAACATGCAAGGCAACAAATCCCCTTTGAACTGCCAAGGAAATGTCAAGACATGACCCTTTTAATTCTTTAGTTGATGTGAAGACAAATGAATGTAAAAGGGGGAGCAGCTTGGGTAAGTGGAAATAATTTATATGAGATTGTTTAACACTAGCGGAAAACAAATCAGATTAAATGAGAGCAGTACTATAGGTTCTTATTCGCAAACCTTTTTCTAGTTCTTAATAAGTTTATTTTCTCATTCCTATTGTTTTCTTGTATATGATCATATTTGATTAGACACTGCTGTATCTTCTTTGGTAGTTGCATGGAGGTCTTTTTCACATTTTGTTTTATTTACTGAAGTATGCAAGCTCAGTATAACATGTTGAAAATGATACTTCATCAACTATATTTCATACTTTATCTGTAGCACTCCTATATTAAAACTGAATTGGTCTATCTATCTATTATAAGTCATGATTTGGGAGGTTTAAATATTTCAGCTTTTTCTCTCTAGGCGTAGTCAGGACATATTTTATTTTACTCTGTCTCCAACTATCTAATTCTCCAGCCAAAGTTCTATTGCTCAATAGCAACAAGCTATCAACCCACCCTTGTCATTTCAATTTTTCACACATTTTCTTAGTCTGTATGTTCTATATCTCACTGAATTCTTATCTCGCTGGTCCATTGCCATAGGTTTGAGGTATGTTACAAAGCTTCATCTCTGAAATGTCAAAAATAATGAAAAAAGGGAAATCACAAAAGAGAAATTTGCCACAGCCACTTCTGTGGATCCAAAGCTCTTAGACATCTGTTCATCAGCAAACCTTAAGTTAGGTGGCTTTTCTATCACCTACACTGCAGCTCTGCTGTCACTTGCCAGTGGGGTACTGCCCGGTGATGAACACTTCTGGAAGAATTTTTCTGCGCCAGTACTCACTATCAGCTAGAGAAAAGCCTGCACATCAACAAGAGATCACTATTCTTTTTCAGCTATAACACAGACTTTCCAAGAGTACAGACAAAGTTACAGAAGAAGGTGACATAAGAACATGTAGTAGTTATAAAAGAGGAGCTGTAGGTGGGATTAGGAGATTTATATGGAGTTTCAGAATTTTTCAGGAAGGTCATAGTAGGTGTAATCCTCACTTTCTTTACTACATTTCATCAAAATTTCAATCATCAATTCCTTTTAAAAGGCGATATTTTCCTTCCGCTTGCATACATGATTCCTCCCCCGAGATGAACCGATGACGAGTCATTTCACCAGTAATAAACAGAAAATCTTCAGTATCTCTTGACATTAAAAAAAAAAATCCATGTTAATGGGAAGAAATGTGAGAAGGGAGAGCAATAGAAGATGTTTTTCTCGTTTAAAAGATGGATTGAAACTGAAAAGCTGGAGAAAGAAAAGGAGGAGTAAAACATTACACTCCCTAAAGGCTGAAAACAGTGAAGAAATAGGGCCATTCCAGCAAAAGCAGGGAGTGTAATAATTCTCTTTAAAAAAAAAATAAATCAGCATTCATCTGCACAGTGATGTGAGACATTTGACCATTATTTTATCAGAACTGCAAGGCAACTATCATTGTGGCAAGAGATCTAATTGCAAGAATTCTTCTGAAATTAAAAAAAAAAGATAAATACCTAGAATAATAAAAGACATCACTACTCCCCCATGCATATGCATCTATGCAGTTCTTTCCATGCACTTATAAGCATTAAATATACTTTAGGAAAAACAACCCACATAATATTTTCATTAAAGTTATGGATGGTGCAATGAAAACATGTTAAATTCACTGTAACATCCTTACAGTTCTGTGGAAATGGCACTGGCTGTTCCGTGTCTTTCCCACTCCTATGCCACATGTCATCAGGATCAAGTAATGATTTTTAAATGGACCACACAGATATGCACTTATTAATTATGGGCAACCTGAATTTTCAGCTACTGTGCCATGTGGATTGTGGTTTACTCCCAGATCTCTGACCCATGATTTTGGTGTTTCAGCGAATGCTGCCAGAATTATTGGAAGGACAGTGTGAAGGGTATGTTCTCGGTTCACAACAGTGTGTGCCAAAATTGAGCAATTAAATGGAATTTCTTTCATCCCTTGAAGTGTAACAGAAGCCAATAAAAATTGAAAAATTTAGTTTGTAAATGCAGCACCAGAAATAGCAATTTTACTAAATTGGAGGAAGAAAGAAAAATTGAACTGACAGAGCTATATAATAAAAAACCTAGACAGTCAATATCTTCATACTTTGAGTAAGTCAATGCATAGATAATAATCAGAAGGATCAACTGACTATTTGTGGAACAATTAAATGAATGATGGTGAATTAAGGTGACAACAAGTACATGTAAATGAGTATACCTCATCACTGCATGAAAAATAGGACTAAAATGGTACCATACACAGTGAGTTGGTAGCCAGGTTTTGAAGCTGAAAGATCAAAAACTTTTGAGCACAGATTACCATTGATGTTCTGTGGCTGGGGTACCAGAGAGATTTACTTTCTTTACCAGCCTTATCTAGGATCATCTCCTTCCTGAAGTGGAAAGCAATCAAATGCCAGGTAAACACGTAGAGGGTGGTTTGGTTTTTTTTGTGTGCTGGGTTTGGTTTTTTTTGTGGATTTGTTTTTTTTCCAAGTTAAACATTTACCTCGCCCTTTTTGTGGGCATGTCAACAAAGTCAGTATGATATTGAAAAGTACAAGTCAGGGTCTTATGTGCATATATAGGGAAATTTGAATCCTGAATCATACCCTACTTGAAAATGCTCTTTGGATGCTTCATATGTATTAATTTCATCTTCTCTTCCTGTCTGCTTCAGCCCTCTCTCTCTTGGATCTCGGCATCTGATTACAAATCCATTCTCCCCCAAAACACCAAATCCTATTTAGAACATATTCTGGACACAGCTCCTGAGTTTGAAGCAATCTGTCATTTTTATGAGGAGTTTTGACTGATTTTTATGGGAAGCCTAAGGGACAAATGGTATGCAGCATGCCAGAGTGGAGTGATTAGCTTGCCAAACTTGGAATCTCTAACAAACACCCATTGCTGTTCTAATTAACTTACTACATTCACCATTTGCATAAATAAATTGCTTAATTGAAGCTTCCTGAATGGCATGACTTTGCACAAATTTTGTGAGACCAAAAATATCTGAGAAGGCATAGCAAATTTTATACTTTTTATAAACAACTTCCTCCTTTTTATGGAATCCTTGTTCATAAAGTATTTACCACTGCTGTGTCAGGTTTATATAAGATTTTTTTTTTTGTTGAATTATGAGTTTTCTAAATAAGATATAAATGCAACATCTTTCCAAATTAGATTTTATAGTGAACAGGTCAGTGCTTCTTTAAGTACTTAGCCAAGATATGGCAATCATACCTCATTAGTGAGCAGCTTTCTAAGACTTCACAAGAATCTCTTAAAGAATTTAATGGACGCTATAAAGAGATGCAGCTGAATTTCTGCATTTTTCATGAGAAACAGAAAGACGAGGGGATTGTCAAGCCTCCACAGACAACACTAGAAGTTAAATTTTAGTGGAACAACCATAAATAGAGTACAACATAATTGGGAAAGGAAAATCTCATTTGTGAAAATCACATAGCAACCACCCTGCTAAGACTAATACCATAAAAGAAACTGCAGCATGAAAAAAAAAAGATAAAAATAGCAAGAGTAGAGTTTTGGAAACATCCTGGGCACACCCTATCTTTCTCAATGTTTCTCTTGTTCTGGGAATAGCTTATGCTACAAAAGTAACACATCCTGAAGTAATTGCTCACTTACAATTAAGAACAAAGCAGCTGGGAAAGAATTCTTTGGTCACAGGAGAAATCAAGATGAGTAAATGCAATAAAATAAAATATCCCCTTGTCTGAAAATGGGTTTTGTAAAAGCTATAGAAATGCGAAGATTAAGCTCAACTTCAATGCTGGCCATCTGCAAGCAATTTCATACATGTGGGTGACTTCACCATTCAGTACCTAAATGGCAAGATGAGACCAGAATGACTTCTTTTCCAAACCTCAGATAAACAGATCATAACATTTCAGAGTGATTCATCAAGGCAAAAGCATATCTTAAATTACAATGACTTTAGCTGAAGTAAATGGTACTAGATATCTCCAAACCAAGTGTATGAAAAATGTAAATCACACCATTTATTTATTCCTCCAGGATAACACTGATGTGTGGAAAGAAGCTCAAGATTAAAGTGTTTTGTGTAAGCCATTTCCCACTGAACATCTACTTGGTGACAAATCTGTGCCATGATATTCTTGAGCAAACAGAAAAACTTTGAATTTGAACATTTCTGGAATGCGGTACAATGATCTCAGCAATCCAGGAAAGCTTTGTCAACTACCCTTCATATCAGTAACTCCTGTCTCCACCCTTTGGTGTCCTCTAGAAGCCTTTCAAGTAAGATTTTAATCAAATCCTGACAAACCTGATGATACCTCAAAGCATTCTTCAAATATGGCAAAGACAACGTAATCTGCTGTACCAAATGTCACACAGGACAGTGCTCAGTTTTTGATCAATACAAGGTTTCATACCAGTCCTAGGCAAATCCAAAAGTAGGACTAATCAGTATGGGAACTCGAGAGTGTATAACCAGATTCAGGGATGCAGAAATGAGATTACTAAATGTCTGGACGTAGAACTGGAGTTCCGGAAACTTACAGTCTTCTTTACAAAGAAAAGCTGTTTTTTTGTTGTTTGAACTGCCTGCACAATTCCATACATATAAAAATCATATACAGAAAAAAACAAAAACCAAAATCCAACGCAAAACCAATAGGGGAGAAAAGGCAGCACAAATACAAAGATACCTTATTGTAAGATGTAAGATGTGATCAGGAACTTTTTTCACAGCACTGAAAAATATATTTCTTTGAAAATTATTGGAAAGATTTTTCAGTTGCAAGATGCTGCCTATTGAAACTGAGAAAAAAAGTCTTGAGAGCAGGGACTCTCCCATGGAATGTGGAATTCAAGTTACTGGCCTGATACCATCATGTGTTTGGAGTGCTTTCATTAAAGTTAGTATGTGAGGTTATTCTGACCAGTGATTACTCCAATTTCTCATGAAAATTCTCTGAAGGGAAACAGATTTGGTTTTTTTTTTTTTCAGTATAAAAATGTATGATACAAGAAAGCTGTTTCCCATGCAGAGCTGTGCCATAGCAATGGATTTTCCATCTGCAAGCATAGAAAGACTTTTAATCTAATTAGTTGTGCATAGTTTTCTGTTCAGACACAGAAGATAGTTCAAAAATGGCACACATGAACTAAACTGGACAAGACTCCTTACTGATTTGATTAATCAAAATAAATAATTTCTAGAGTTTAAGCACACCACATCTTTATTTATTAAGAAACTGCTGCAATTCTGACATAATTTAATTGAAAGCCATTTTCAGCACAAAAGTTATTAGTTACTTTAAATCACTTTTGATGATAGTGATTCAAGCTGATCTAGCTGACTTGGCCTGGAAGTTGTGTGGAAGCTTATGGTGGAGGAAATGCCAACTGAATGAGTAATTTCTTAAACTTACACATCAAGGAGGTGAGCTGTCTACACTATTCATGTGTCATCAATACCTGACAATCAACAAGAAATTGGTCAGTTCTCTCAAATACTCTAAGTTGTGTACAACACAGAAAAGTCCTTTGATACGTTTGTTAGTTTGTACTTCAATAATGATGCCTGAAAATGTCAGGACATTTTAAAAAAATGCTGTTCCCTTTATACAACATTTTACCAAGGCTCCCATCATGTTACCATTCACTGTCTCTGTGTTAGGTTTATTCTAAATGACGGTCTGTGCAAAAGAGACCTTTTATATAAGAGCCCATGTTTAGTTTTTAAAAATTAAACAATAATGTATTGTAAGACTCTCTGCCATAGTGAAAAGCAAAATAGGAGTCTTCAGAGGGAAATTTCTGCGTTTTTAGTACTAAATACTGATTTTATCTGTCCGTAAAATACGTTGAACATATAGTTAAAAATTCTAAGAAACAAAAGCTAGAACTAATCAACATGATTATCTGCTTCATGGGGATACAAATTCCCACAGGAAATAATAACAGTTCCAATCTATCTCATTCTGAACTGAAACTAAAAAACAAATCTGAACATTTTCTGCAAATTTTTCTCCTGTATATCAGGGTTGGAGTGCTCCTCTTCAGAGTTTTGAAATTCCATGGGCATTCTCCTTGTCTTCTGTTATTTTGTACTCTTACCAGCAAGTAACCAATAATTCTTAGGCTCCAGCATAGGCCATCCCTATAGGCAAATATCCCCTGCCTACAGGGTGACATAGTGTGGGTGGCACCATGTGCTGCCCACCATATGGCCGGGGGACTGTGAGGCAAGAACACCTGCCTTGCTGCTGCCCCACTAGCTGCCAAGCCATGGTGCAGGAAGAGGAGGGACACCAGCATTGTTTCATGAAAGACTCCAAGCAGGTGTTCTGCAGACAGCCACCTCCCTCCCATATCTGTCCCCAAACCCAGCCCAGCAACTCTGCCTGAATAATCGCCTCTATGGGAGATGATCTCACCCAGGGACAGGAGTTAGATACTGAAACATGACTGCTTGACACCAGTAGATAGATTCCTGTTCCTTTGGTGATCTCTTCCCCAAGTGCTGATTTATTTTTTTTTCTACATTTGTGAAATTCACTTACAGACACTCTGATGAAGTCACTGGAGTTGGTGAAGTTCAGCTGGGCTAATGTATGCAGCTGGGCCAGCAAGAAGGTCCCTGACTGCTCCGATCTCACGCCTCCCTCTCGCCCACCTGTAGACACTTGACGACTCTCCAGTCTCTCTTTTGGTTCTTATAATGGATTTAATAAGGGAAGTGCTGACACAATCTTCGCTACAGCAGCATAAGTGCTTCCCTCCAATAAGGGGAAAAGTACGAATATAAAAATGGCTTTCTTTGTTCAAAATAGAACAAACCAGATGGTTTCCCAGACTATAGTACCTAAAAACTCTTTCACTGATTCCAGTGTGTACAGTATAATAAAAGTGTTCAGGGGCCTCTAACTTCTTATAAGGTATTTTATTGTCTTTATTCACTGGTCTGGATATTTGCCATGACAATAATTGAACCATGAAAAACACATATTTCTGTAAAGCATGTTATAATGCAGTTTTTAAGGAATTGCTAGTAGAGTGTAATACAAATGATTTGCAGTAATTAATACTTTGGGACAATTAGTACAGTTGAATAAATAAAAATATTTTACATAAAATGTGTATGGTATTCAGCACTATCATTTCTGAGAGCAACATTAAACCTAACCAACATTTTCTAAACTAGAAAAGGTTTACATAGAAGGAATAGATTTCTATGCTGTTGAACATTTTTATTAATGTTTGTACTCTATATACTTCATTATCAGCAGCAGAAAATAAAATGCTTTCTGTAGATTATACTTATGAAGGTAGACTACTACATGAGGATGAGGCTGATAAATGGAAACAATTATCTGTAAAAAATTAAAAAAAAAAAAATATAAAGGAATCCCTATTCAATAGAAAGTTAAAAGGCACTCTTGTATACTTTTACCCAGAGGAACTGCACCACTGAAGCTGTTTAACTAAGGAGTACTATGAATAATCACCACATTGGCCCCAGATAGACATTTTCTTCCCCAAAACAGTAATAAGGAGGAAAAGATAGTCATTCATAAGCACCTCAGCGGAGCAAGGGAAAGCTTTTAGCAATCCCAGGTGTGCCAAGTTTATAAGTAGTAACGAAAAAAGGGAAAATGTGGGTAACTATTACTTTACTCTTTAAAATGAAGTTAAGCGATGTATCAGTGTAGTGTAGGGAATAGGAACAATTTTGAGGAATGCACAAAACCATATACAGATTTCTTCAATCTGCAATTTCTGTGAAACAGTAAAGTGTATATTAGAAAAACTATCATTCTGCATGAAATGTTTCTTCATTTACCCTGTCACCACCTTGTCCGCACCAGCCCTGCTTCCAAATGTTCAGATGCTCAGGCAGGCAGGAACAAGAGCCTAGCACATGCCAATGTGCGTCAGGAGGTATCAGAATGACAACATCACTTTTTTATTTCTCTAGGGAAAACAAATTGGAATTCAGCCTTAACGGTTACATGACAAGATAGACCACCATGGAACTGTGTTTGAAGATCCAAATTCCGTTTCTGAACGCTTTCTAGCATTGAGTTTGCATCCAGTGTAGAAACTGGTCCTTTTGGACGCATCAGTATGGCATGCATGTGATCGCCAGGCTCGTGGCGATCATGGCGAAAGGATGAGTCAAAACTGGTCTAGAAAGCAATTGTCTTGGAAGAACCATTGAGACATGCTGATAGTTCCTCTCCCCCTCCCTGCCCTCATAAAAATGCTGTATGAGCTGGAGAGACAAAGGATTTTACAGGGAACTATGGAAGGCTTTCTACAGGTGACGTTTAGATAGTAAAACCAGATCAAACCACTATTTCTAGATTATCATAATCTAGAAGTCTGTTTAGGTCTCTGCTGCTGGTGGAAGGGGGAAGTAAGCAAAGGAAGTTTAGGCTCATTGGGAGACAGTTAAAGCACAGGCAAACGACGCATAGTGTCGACCTTGCACTTACCTTATTAATGATCCAGGGAAGAATAAACCGTAACTAACATATTTTATGAATCTTTGCAATAATTTTCAAAACCTATGCAACCAGATTCAGTGAGATCTCTATTACCCCTTTCTAGACAGTGTACAGTACATTGGCTTTTGAGGTGTTTTACTATAGTGACTATAGTTACTATAGGTAACTATTAGGGGAAGAGAGAATTTTGTCTACTGTTTCCATATTAAAGAGAGGAAAAATCAGTTCTCCTTAGGTTCAAAAGTTTAAAGAACAATCAAAAGGTTGTTGAAATAAATTGACTAACCCACTGGCTTCCCATCAGGACATACATTTTTCAGGAAATAGTTTTCCTGTTTAGGTATGCCTGCCAATTCTGTTTGTCTATTTTACAAAATTGATATTCATGTATTATATGTTTTAGTATACTGTTAATAAAAGAGCTTATGTCTATCCAATGGCTAAGGAGGGAAGCTGAAGGCTATCTACATCTGAACTAGATTCTCAGCTTGGCCATTTTCTGTGTAAGTGAAACAAAGAAACATTTTCTTAAGTTAAAGTCTTGGCCATGATAGGTGCACCTCTACAGATACTGTCAGATTCTATGGGAAAAAGCCCTACAAAATGCAATAGAAAATATCTATTCCAGCCAGGTTTACAACCACCCACAAGATTTAAGCACAGAACAACACACAACAGTGCTATAGAGTATTGTAGCAGGCTTAACAAATATGAAAAAGCCATAGTTCCCCTTGAAATTCTAAAAGTTAGGAGTAAATTCTATAGAAGCCTAATACTTTTCCATGGAACCTTTTGGGTTCATTCATCACTTGCTATGAGGTATTTTTTGGGAGTTCCAGAGAAACTCTCCAACATTTTCCCATTGCTCAAACACTCCAAATTACTGTTGTTCCACTGTGTGTTACGATATTTCTGTTTTAACCAAAATGAAAACAAAATGTTACACACATTTAGGGTCAGTCAAATGATTAATTCCAGCTGAATCTTTTACAATTTCCCCAGGTTCAACATCTTAGATCTCAGTAGCCAAAGCCACCACCCTTTGCACTGATGACTGACCTAAAGCAAATTAAATTGTGTTTCGTTTACAGTCATTGCTGGAGACATACCAAGGCTCCAGCCTTCATAGTTACATGAGGAGCCTTGGGACATCATATGAAAAGAAGCCAAGTGTAATTAATGGGCAGCGTCTGGCTTCATAAAATCTTCCTTTGCTTGCAGATGTTCAGCGCTTTGTCTCTGTATTGGACTTAGGCATTACAATCTTTAAACAATGTTTCTCCTCTTGAAAAGAGGAGTTATGTGGCCTCATGTTTACAGCAATTCCTAGTAGAGGGGAAGGTGCTACCTGCCCTGAGGCCAAGGAGCCCACCAGTTCCTCAACGGACATTTGTGCCATCTCTTCATTGCCTTTCTTCTTGTTAGAAGCTCCAAATCTGCCAGGTGAGAGGTAGTACATCGTTACTGGCAGCAACTACAACAATGACAATGCACTCTAGGCATCTCTGTGAGCGTGGGTGCTAAATTCAATGGAGATCTATCTCCAATATACAATTACCTAAGCAGAAGAGCTTCATTTTTTATGCCCCTGTATGGCAAGTCTTTCAGAACATTATTGGTGGCAAATTTATACCTTTCAGAAAATAAACTCATAGAAATAAAACAGTTGTTATTGCAGATTGAATAAAATTGTTATCTTACACAACTTAAAAGAAGTTCTTGATGTTAATTTTCTTCTTACTTACAAAAGGTCATTCTCTGAATGAAGGGTGAAACAGTTGTTTAGACAGGACAAATGAGAGCACTGATAGAATAGTTAATGTTTGACAATAAGCAGGAGTCATTGATCAGTGTACTTGCAAAAACTTAGTTTAAAATCTGGATGTTTGATTGCTAGCACAATTAGTGCCATGAATCTTAGTCTGCAGCATATATTTTTTGTTTTGTTTGGACTGCATTTGGACTCTTGAGCAAGAGAGATGGAGCCACTTCATACATAGTTGCGTATTTTACATAATTATCCCCAAATATTTTTTTTTATTCTATATGAGCTATATACATAGCATCTTTAAACAAAAATAATGCAAACCTTATTGATATGAGGCTCTATCCATAGGAAGTGATTTTCACCTAAAACACTAGAAGGAAAAAACCACAGCAGGCAAAGCCTGAAGCAATGTCTACACTGGGCTTTGCTTACCAATGCTTTCACACTGCCTTGAAGGGCACAGCTTGAATTTGAACCAGCTCCTTCTTGTTCTTCACTTTCTTTTCTAGACAGCCAGCTGGCTGACCCAAGCCTGGACTACGAAACAAAGATGGGCAGAGCAACTGTTCTGGGAACTGATTCTCATGTGGTATGTACTCGCTCAGCTCTGCCTCCTGAGGAGCTGGACCCCAGCCGCATCCCAAGACATTTAAGACCTGGCTGGACAGGACACTAGGGGCCAGAATTCACACAATCACAGAATCCTGGTTGGAAAGGACCTTAAAGATCATCTTGTCCAACCATCAACCTAATTTTGACAACAAACAAAAAGCAGTACCATCAATAAACCATATCTCCCAGCACCACATCAACCCGTCTTTTGAACACCTCCAGGGATGGTGCCTCAACCACCTCCCTGGGCAGCCCATTCCAAGGTCTGATCACCCTTCCGGTGAAAAAATTCTTCCTAATATCCACCTTGAACCTCCCCTGGCATAACTTGAGGCCATTTCCTCTAGTCCTGTCACCTGTGACTTGGGAGAAGAGACCGACCCCCACGTCTCTATGACCTCCTTTCAGGTAGTTGTAGAGAGCAATAAGGTCTCCCCTCAGCCTCCTCTTCTCCAGGCTGAATAACCCCAGATCCCTCAGCCTCTCCTCATAAGATTTGTGTTCCAGACCCCTCACCATCTTTGTTGCTCTTCTCTGGACTTGCTCCAGCATCTTGATGTCTTTTTTATGGTAGGGACTTTTTATGATCACCTGCCGAGTCNGTGGAGGACCCGGCACTTGTCCTTGTTGAACCTCATTCTGTTGGTCTCGGCCCATCGATACAGCCTGTCCAGATCTCTCTGCAGAGCCTTTCTACCCTCTAGCAGGTCAACACTGCCACCCAACTTAGTGTCATCTGCGAACTTACTGAGGGTGCACTCAATCCCCTCATCCAGATCATTGATAAAGATGTTCAAGAGAACTGGCCCCAGTACTGAGCCCTGTGGGACACCACTCGTGACCGGCCGCCAACTGGATTTAACTCCATTCACCACCACTCTCTGGGCCCAGCCCTCCAGCCAGTTTTTAACCCGGCAGACGGTATTCCCATCTAAGCCACGGGCAGCCAGTTTCTCCAGGAGGATACTGTGGGAGACTGTGTCAAAGGCTTTGCTAAAGTCCAGATAAACAACATCCACAGTCTTTCGGTTCTATTTGGAAAGAAAAGTAGATGTTTTATAAACCTTGCTTGACACACAACTGCCACTGATAGCACCTGCATTTACAATGTCCCCTGCTTGTATGTTTAGTAAATACTAACAAACACCCACTCCTATAGGCATTTTGTATCTGTTTCCAGTTTTATTTCCTTATTTTCTCTATATATCAGCTGGGATTAAATATTAAGTCCCTTGTTATGTGCATTAACTTTATGATCAATACATTTTATGTTGCCAGTCCTCTTATTCTAAAAATTCCATCATGTCTAAGCAAGCACCTAGGACCAGTCTGTCCCTGGAATAAGAAAAAAAATGCCTAAATAACTGTTTAAGAGAAGAATTCATTTATCTTTTTTTTTTTTTTCCCCCCACAAAACTCCGTATTTTAGTATTCTGTGTCAGAATAAAAGCAACTTCAGCAATTGCATATATTTACTGAAACCCTAGTTTTCTGGGTATCAGCATTCACCTAGAAGGCCTAAAACCCCATGGAATTTTATCAAGGAGGTTACTAGTCATCCTACTGTCAATTTTAGCTGACATATTAATCCATCTCTCCCTTGGCTGTGCTTTGGTACAGCAACTATACTGTATTAATCAGGTGGATAGAACTGGACATTTTTATTTTTTTTTAAGAAGAGAGTGTGGGAAAATGCACTTTTCCAAATTTAGAAACAAAGGTCTAATTCAATCTAAATGGCCACCAAACTGCAATTTCTGGAAAATATTTTATTTAAAATATCAATTTGATAATTTGTTTCAAAATAAGCAGAAAAAATAGAAGAAAGTAATTTCAGTGTTTTTCTGATTCATATTTCTAAGTTGTGACCTACTTCTCATGGTGGTTTATTAGGAAGATGACAGCTTAGTAACTCTTCAAACTGACTTTACTTATTTACAGATTTCCTTCTGATATGTATAATCGGAGTACCATTACCTGAGACATGTAGGTTTGATATTTATAATCTGAATAATAGCCAATGGAGCCAAAAAGTGAAACATGAAATCTGGCAAATAGCATACATTCTGAACTTTTATCTTATGTCCCTGTCATCTGAAATCACCTTCCTTGTTATTCCTAAAGAACTTATAAAACTTAGCTGTCTGCAGTACTGGTGAGACTTTTAAAATTATATTATTATTTGGGCACACAGTGTGGGACTGATGGACATTATTGCTTGTAGTGCATGTTTATAACTTGTTGACAGCTGTACAAGCAAATATCTCAGAGCCTAAAGCACTTTAATATTTGTGATGTGTTTTCAAATATGTATTGAGTTTGCATGGCAAGGTTTTGGTAGCAGGGTGCCTTCTGTGAGAAATTGCTAGAAGCTTCTCCTATGTCCAATAGAGCCAATGTCAGTTCCAAGATGGAACCACCGCTGGCCAAGGCCCAGCCATCAGCAATGGTGGTAGCGCCTCTGTGATAACATATTTTTAAGGGGGAGAAAAAACAATGGTACAATTGCAGCTAGAGAGAGGAGTGACAACATGGGAGAGAAGAACTCTGCAGACACCAGGGTCAGTGAAGATGGAAGGGAAGGAGGTGCTCTAGGTGCTGGAGCAGAGATTCTCCCACAGCCTATGGTGAAGACCATGGTAAGGCAGGCACGGAGGTTAATGGTGGAGCAGATAGCCACCTGCAGCCCATGGAGGACCTCACACCAGAGCAGGTGGATGCACCTGAAGGAGGCTGTGACGTTGTGGAGGGCAGGACCTGTGACCCCATGGAGGGAGGAGCCTTTGCTGGACCAGGTTTGCTGGCAGGACTTGTGACCCTGTAGGGGATCCACGCTGGAGCTGTCTGTTCCTGAAGGACTACACCCCATGGAAAGAACCCATGCTGGAGTAGTTCATGAAGAACTGCAGTATGTGGGAAGGACTCACACTGGAG
>VXAK01015935.1:15153-41750 GCA_013399435.1 Arenaria interpres
TCTCATGAGGGAGGGACGCTATGCTAGAGCAGGGGAACAGTTTGAGGACTCCTTCCCCTGAGGAGAAAGAAGTGGCAGAAACAATGTGTGATCAACAGATGGCAATCCCCTTTCCCCATCCCCCTCAGCCGCTTGGGAGAGGAGCTGGAGAAAATGGGAGTGAAGTAGAGCCTGGGAAAAAGAGAGGGGTGGGAGGAAGGTGTTTAAGATTTGATTTTTATTTTCTCATTATCCTCCTCTTCTTTGATTGGTAAAAAAAGCAAATTAATTTTCCCCAAATCCAGTTGGTTTTGCCTGTGACAGTAATTGCTGAATCATCTTTTCCTGTCCTTTTCTTGACCCAGAAGCCTTTTATTATATTTTCTCTCTCCCATCCAGCTGAGGATGGGAATGATAAAGCAGCTTTGGTAGGTACCCAGCATCTAGCCAGGGTCAACTCACCACAAAATGGAAAAGGTCTTCACTATACCATGAACACGTTGAGCAACTCAATTATTATCTTTTATTTGTATCTTTCATGTTGTTTTGATAATTCCCACCATTCTTGAAATAACTGCTACTTTCTGAAATAATTTGAAACATGCTTTTTCCTAATAGCTGAAACCGCAGCCATTCTCTGCCCAAATACACTGAGAAACAATGTGACACTTCATTGAATCATAGAATCATAGAAACATAGAATGGCTTGGGTTGGAAAGGACTTTAAAGGTAATCTAGTTCCAGCCATGGGCAGGGACACATCCCACTAGAGCAGGTTGCTCAAAGCCCCATCCAACCTCACCTTAAACACCTCCAGGGATGGGGCATCCCCAACTTCTCTGGGCAATGTGTTCCAGCGTCTCACCACCCTCAGAGTAAAGAATTTCTTCCTAGTATCTAACCACCCCTTTCAGTTTAAAACTGTTATCCTTTGTCCTATCACTCCATTCCCTGATCAAGAGTCACTCCCCATCTTTCCTGTAGGCCCCCTTTAAGAACTGGAAGACCACTCTAAGATCTCCCTGAAGTCTTCTCCAGGGTCAACAACCCCAACTCTCTCAGCCTGTCTTCATAGGAGAGGTGCACCAACCCCCTGACCATTTTTGTGGCCCTCCTCTGGATCCCCTCCAACAGGTCCATGTCCTTATGTTGAGGGCCCCAGAGCTGGATGCAGTACTCCAGGTGGGGTCTCACGAGCGCAGGGTAGAGGGGTAGAATCACCTCCCTTGACCTTCTGGCCATGCTTCTTTTGATGCAATCCAACATGTGGTTAACTTTCTGGACTGTGAGCACACATTGCCAGTTCACTATGCTACAAATCAGTTTAACCCAAATAAATTCAATGTGCAATGCAAAGTCTTTGAAATAAATAAAAAACCACCATATTTTTTCATGTTTGCAAATGACTAACATTATGTTTACCAAATACAATTTATTTCTGCTGGTATAAACAGACATTAGAATATTCCATTTCTCCAGAGACCTGCAAGGCCCTTTTTGTAACAAATAATTTGTTTATCCCTGCATTTTCAATTTCCAAATTTTGCACATTGTTAATAATATCATGATAAGATTTTAGAAAACACTTAAATGAAAGCTCTAATAAAGTCTTTTAAAATCCATACATTCAGTGAAACATAGTTTCTTTAAAATTCTCAGCCTACCAGAGTAAATCTTACCTTACTCCTTTGTTCATCCAGTCTGCAGCTCCAGAATAAATACCACAGTAACAGATTTTTAGCACCCAAAGGACTTTGGGCAACCTGGCACTAATAAGATACAATGCCAATAGCAATCTTGGTAGACAGCAAAGAGAAATGCACTAGGAGGAAAAAAATATGTATTTATGTGCTACTGAGGATGCTGCTTGTTCTACAGAAGCCTCTCAGTACCCACGACATCTGGGTCGTGCTTTCAGGTGTTCTTCCAAGGCTGACTCACAAACACTGAGGGAACAATGGAGAGGCGGGCTGCTCGTCTGGCTGAAGAGTTTTTTCTTCTGTCCTGTATTAAATATAATTGTAGGTAACATCTATGCTGTTGTTTAGGGCTGACATTAAGACTCCCTTGAACAAACCTGGATAATGTTATCTACATTTCTTCATTCCAAACACTTTGAGGTTATACTGAAGTAATCTACAGTTGTGCTTCTTGTTAATATATCACAACCTGTCAAAGAACTGATGTAGAGGGGAGTTGTGGTGCTTTCCAAGAATTTTTCTCCTTAGCTGTAGTAGAGGAAGCAAGAGTGACACCAAGGGCCAGATGTCACAGGTGAGTCTGCACTATTCCTCACTTTCTTGCAAGTGTCAAGACATGTTGAGTCCTAAGCAGAAATGCTAAATATGCATGCTCAGATAGTGCCAAACATGCTGAGGAAGGGGAAAGCAAGCATGTGTGGTACCTCCTTATGCTGGCATTCAGCTGGGTTTTCCACACTGAAGGGCAGAGCTAGCAGGCTTCTAGCTGCAAAGCTTACAGCCTAATCAGTATGCAGCTGTGTGCATGCACAGCCCGCTGGGTGTTGACCGTACTCATGCAGTCCCCATTGTCCTCATTCTTTAATGTATATATTGTCACAACAGTCCTGTAGAGTAAGGAAGCGCAATTAAATTTGTTTTGCAAACAGGAACTAAGTCACAGACGAATGACTGAACTCTAGAAGGTTTCAGATGCTCAGTTAGGATTTTGCCAAGTGTCCTGGAGGAAGACTAAGCCTGAGATTGGAGTTAAACTGTGTTCTTTCATGCCATCAGTCGTTGCTTACATTACTAAATCTTCTTGTCTCATTCAACCATGCAGAAATAGAAAGACTGCAGAAAAGCTATATTCAAATACCTCTTCAGATTTAATCATGATTGTGATTCTTACGTGGTTTTGATAAATATTCCGGTCAACATATTTCTGCTCACTTAAGTTACTGACCTTCCAAAAATATCTGTATTTAGAGTTAGATAGGTTATTGGTATGTGAAGGAGAGTTTAAATTTCTGATTAGCATTTACTTCCTACTCTTTTATTATGTTTTTTTCCAAAGGGTTTCTGTCAACACTGCAAGGAAAAAAGTGTTTAGTAAATTCTAACTGCATCTCTATTCTGTTATATGTATGTTCTATTTCTGTAAGAAACATTCTTAAAACACTTTGAAGTCTGTTTTCAAAAACAAATTGAATTGCTGAATTATTTTTCCTATGCATAGTGGAGGAACATAAATGTTTTTGGAAAACAGTCTGCAATGACATGTTCATTCTTCTAAATGGAGTGTCAGGGCATGTTAGGTATACCCAACAGCATTATAATTGCAATTTTGCTAGGATACAAAATGTTAAGACATGCTACATGTTCTAAAGAGCACTGCAAGGATACCTGCTATATTTTTCCTTCAGCAAGGGGTTAAACAAAATTAAAGAAATCAGATGTCAGCAAGGAATACAGGGGGCAAAGGTTAAGGACTACTATGAACTGAATTCATCTTGATGAGTAAAATACATTTTACTGATAGGAATGATTTCACCAATTCTCAAGTAGGATTTCTGAATTTTTGCTGTAGGAAGCCCCTATCCACTAAGACACTCAAGTCCAAGTGTAATTTTACTATGAAGTCAATAGAAGAATCATTTGCAAGTTCTGCACTGTGCTGGGCAGAATCAAATCATAAAACCCTAAATATAATGGAACATCATTTCTCACCACAAAGACGTAAAGACACTGTTTCAACAGTAGTAAATCTCCAGAGCAAGGTAGTAAGTGAGGACCTTGGCAATAGCAGGACTGCAAAGGATCATCTTGCTACAAAGAAAAACAGATCAAGCCAAACTGGGAAAACAACAATCCATCTTTGCTGCAGTTTATTTCCCTCTTTAATTCTCTCCTAATTCTAAGTGTCTCTGATGTCTGTTGGGATTGTCTTTGCAAGTTTTTCCCTTGTTGCCCCTTAGGACATAAACTGTCTAAGCTCTGTTCAACAGAAAACTTGATTTAAGAGTGAAATCAGTAAAGACTAAGTCACTGCTAAATAAAGGATTTTAATGATTACTTATAAGGTTAATGCAAACTGGTGATTCACAGTTTGCAAAACCTTAGTTTGAGTACAATTTATGTTAGTGCACAAGGACGTTTTTATGGAGTGTGTTTTCAGTACCTTACAATGGTGATTAAAATACCTAAACTCAATTTAAAATAAAAATTAAAAAAAATATATTTTAAATGCTAAATTTATATTTTAAAAATTGTTTCCTTTATATTATCAAAATGAAAACAGCTATTAATTTTCTTTCCTATGATTTCAGTAGGCACATTATCAAATCTAGGCTTACTTTATTATTCCATTAATTATTGAAATACATATATTGGAGCAGTAAACTTTCTTCAAAAGGCAACTCAAGTGTGATGTATTTCGTAAACTGACAAAGAGAGGGAATATGTTTGACTACTAGAAAGAAACATAGCACAAAGCATTTAACAGTTGTATTCAACAGTATTTCAGGAAAAAAATATTCTTATCATGAGTAATGCTTTGGGGAGTGGAATTGAGACCTTTCTTTCTTGGATGAATGGATGGCAGATTCAATTTTGCACATATTTTTTCCCAGACCTTTTCTGGTGTTATGGATTTTTAGAGGTTCAGCTGGACAAGTAACTATATCTAATGCAAAAAATGTGCACTGTCCTAGGAGTTGGTAACATTCATACTTTACAGGTCTTTAGAATGTAATATTAGTAATGTTGTCAAGAAATAAAACTGGATGGAACAATTCAGCTAAAAACAAATAAAACCTGTGGAGTCCAGCAGATTGTATGGCCTGTAATAACTTTAGAAATAACCTAATATTAAATGTCTTTCATATACCCCAAAAGGTCATGAAAACAGTCATGTAAATTAGCAACCAGAACTTCCAAAACTATGCTTTTGTAGAAACACTTTTCTTTTATATTAAAGCTATATGAAAGACTTTTATTTCACACTTCTGTGCTCATTCAGAAAAAATTAAAATTGTATAAAAATGCCTTTGCCAATACGCTACTGAAAACACAACAGCTCCGCAGTATGTACAAAAGCCAATGTTTTTCAAAAGGTTAGGAGATGGAGAACTGGGAGTGTGTCTTAATCCAGCAAGGTTCCAACTGACTGATGGGATGACTTCTTTTGTATCAGCAAAATTATCTAAAACTGCTAAAGGACCCTGATGTAACTCAGAAATTGCTAATCAAAAAAGCTTCTCAGTTTCCTTATTCGTGAACCCCCTATTTTTCTAAGCCAGAGAGGTTCAGATAAGTTTGTATAAGCGTGAGATAAATATAAAAATAATTAGGTGTGAAGCAAGGAACCAATCTATGGACTCAGAGTTTAATAGAACAATCATCCAGCACAATGATCAGGAAGAGGAAAATCATTGAAACCAGCAGTCCAGAGTATAAAAGCAGTACAAAAGGCAAACAGGGCAGAGGATTGTTACGTGAGGCACAGAATATAAAGCAGCAGAGGTTTTTACAGCATATGTTTACTTTGCCATAATTGGAAGCAGTATTAAACTGCACAGGTGGCAGATAACTATAAATGGTCTAAGACATTTTGTCAGAGAGAATGGAAAAGAATAACACTATTTGGGGTGAAGACACACCTTTTTCTCATTCACACAGTATCTAATATGATAAAATCCTGCACTGAAATGCTCTACAAATAATTATCATGATTAAAGTCAGAGAGCTTATTGAGAAATGATTAAAAAATTGAAGAACACAATTACAGAAAATACTTGAAATTGTTTTTTATAGAAGCATTTTATACATCTAACGTGTTCAAAAACCATGGCATCCTACAGACTACATAGCAAAATCCCTGTTCTGGGCAAGTCAGTGAGAGTTTTGCCCACGATTCAGATCAAGACCTTGATCCAGTGAGGCCAGCACTATACTGGCAGAAACCTCTGAACAGCCAACAGCAATTAAATTCCATTAGAAAGGATGTTCACGTATTTCTGACCTTCACTGGGGTCATTCCAAATTCATATCAGTAAGGGCAACTTTTCCTATCCAAGAACAAGAATGAAGCACAGATTCGTAAGTAATACTGGAGAATGTGGAGGTGATTGATTCGATATCAATTTAACCAAGAAAAAGGGATAATTATGTTTCATTGGTCAGAAAGTATGAAACAGCAGTTTATATCTTCATTGCTAAGGTGAGGCTGTCAAAAATCCAAGCTATGGCAGCATTTTCTGTTCCATTTGCAGGGCAATCCTCACAGAAGTGCAGATACAACTGAGATGGGTCTGCTGAATCTGGCTTCTCTTATAGCTTACCAGCATACCCTCTAGTACGTCATTTTGCTTCCCATACTTTTAAATTCTCCTTTGAGACTTTTTACATTATCTAGTCACAGTTCATCACGGAACTACTCTGAGTGTTTAAACCTTGTCCTTGGATATCCATATAACAGCAATGTTCCATCAGATGTCTTTCTATGCTTCATGTCAGTACAACTTTTCTTCTGCAGACCGATTCAAGTATTTTTTCTCTTGACTGAGAAGCAAAAAAGGCTTTTGAAAACAATGAATTTATTTTTGACAGACTGATAAACTAAAGATGTATGTTCTAATTTAATATATTTATTTGCATTTTCTCATGACCTTCCATTAATTGAGTCTCATCATCACAGTCTCTTGTACCAAAATGAATTTTGATATTGCTATTTTAATTAGGTTGAAAAAAAATTAAAACATAGTGTGCATTTCAGAAAAGCTGGAAATACTGAAGTGGACATTTTAAAAAGAACAGAAATAGTTTGGTTTTTTGCAGTTATTATAGTTATTACAGCCCTGAGATTTTGATACATCATGTGTTTTTTTCTGTAAACTGTTTTTGAACAGGTCTTCCCATAAGGTAATGCATTGTTTTGCTTCTGAAACAGAGCAATGCCTCTCATTTACTATTATCTCCACAAATACAAAAAAAGAAAAGAAATACAAAGAATGTAATTTAAAAAAAATAAACTGTCCTAAATATTCAGTAGAATATTTAATCTTGAGTAGCCCTTATGTTTAATCCTTAAATAGAAGACTGAACTAATACTAGTGTAGTAATGAGCCAATTCATAATTTACACACTTAAAGAAAATTCCATACACTCAACCTTTGAAATTCATATGTCAGGTATACACAGTTCCAATTAATAAAATTGATTAAAAGAAACCAAAACTTTCTAAGTTGGGAGTGTAAGAGGGTTTAACATTTAAATATACTAGATCAAAAAACTATCCAAAGAAGAAACTAAACCAGTTAAAACATCTGCTTTTAAGAAATAATAATAACATTAATAATAAAGATAAATACTACTAGAAAGAGGTTCGTTAGGCTATCTGCCTTATTTATTTGTAATTATTTTCTCTTTAAAGTATACATCTATCTATAAAAATATTAATAGTTCTAGACACAATTTTCAATTTTTTTTCTCAAATATTTTGGTACATGTCTATAAATTTGCTTAAAGTTTGTCTTCTTTTTGGACAATTTAGAAGAAAGCTCTAAGTTTATCAAATATGACAAACTGTGTGATTCTTATTCTCAGAAATAACACCAGGAATCCAAGGAAGATTCTTTTGGGAAATGGCATATGCTAGATATATTCTACTTTTATAAAAATGAAAAAAATATTTCCAGTATTTCACTTGTTTAACCTTTCAAAAGGTACAAAACCAAATTTCAGTGCCCTTAGGAGAAAAAAATATTTTATGACAATCCTTTGCAGAAAAACATTTACTGACTATGTACAAGTGCTTGGGGTTTTTTTTCTGTGCAAATTTAAATAGGTACAGCCCAGAATTTCATTCAAGTATTTAAAAAATGGAGATGTACATTGAAGGGTGAATAATGTTTCTGACCTAGAAATGGAAAGTCATCTGCAGTTCACTATGAATAAAGAACACTGAAAAAAATGTTATTCAAATGCACAACAGAACAAACCATCTGAATATAACATAAGCAAAATTATTCTCAATTATGGTTCATTCTTTCTTGGTTTTTGGGAAGGGGAGTTGGTTTTGTTGTGGTTTTGTTTGTTTATTTTTGTAGCAGCCCATTATCTGGTTGAGGTTGTTCTTGTTTTGTGTAGTTACGCAGTATTGGTGTGGGACAGAGAGTAAGACAGCTCAAGCGGAAGGCAAAACATCTACTCCAACCAGCGGGTTCGCTTTTTGTTCATTACAACTCCAGGCCTCCTACAACCTTCAATGACATGAAGTAGCTGAAATAAGAAAATTGTGCATAGCTGTGTAACCCATAGCAGTGAAAGCAGAACTACAGACATTTAGTGGTAATCAATATATCCTTTGCTGTATATTATCAGGGCCAGGTGTTTCATTTTCTCTGTTCTGCTCTGACTTCCGATTGCTGTATCAGGTATCTATTTTTCTTTTTTTTCTGCTTTGCTCCTTTGAAGGGCTCTGGCAATAGGGGTGGGGCTGAGAATGGGAGGAGGAGGGATGCTTTCAGCCTCCACTGATCTGAGCTATTTCTGAGCATTCAGCTGACTGGTTGGTCAAGAAGAATGGATTCAGCATCCTGGTTGGAAGTTGGAAAAAAGTTTTGACTTCTTCTTCCCATACATCTTGCAAGTTGGTTGATTCATGTTTTGATATTTTTCTTCTTGAAAGGTCTTTAAAATTCCTATTCACATATTTAAACATAGCAATAAATACTGCCAGTCAGCACAGGCAGTTCAGTAAAATAGTTTAGAAAGCAGACCAATGGAGTTAAATTATGCTAGTTCTTAAATGACATTTAATTTGACTCCTATGGACATGAGATCAATCTTTAGACATATATATCTGGAAAGAACCCACACACACACCAAAACAACAAACATTTTCACACTAATCACATCGTTATCTAGAATTATGCTGTGCAAATTATTGCCTAGAAAAATGGTTTTGTAAACCAATGTATGATTTAATTGCTTGCAGTAATTCTGAACTATAGAAATACAAATATGGAAAGGGATTTTAAAAAACAGCATCTTGAAAATTATTAATCTGATTGAATTAGTACAATTCTTAGATGCAATATTAGACTATATATAAGGAAGTGATACATTTATGGCAATGATCAGAAGATGTATTTTATCTAAAAAATCAGTGAAATTCATACCATTCAAAACAGTAAAATTCTTAGCTTTATGGAGTGTGTCTGACAGTAAGATTTAAAAAAGATCTAAGTGTTTGACCTTTTTTTAATAAGTAGACTATTTCAAATGAGCACATCTGGTTTATGTTCCCAAACCTCTGGCCTTTAAAAAGTTCTGTTCCCAATTCACACAAAATACCATTCAGGATTGCTTGACATGGTGACCTTCCCTGTAGGTGGCTGGCTGAATAAACCGATTAAATAGATTCAGGAATTTAGCATATATACAGCAAGTTAACACTTGTATCCTGGAACCATTAGTAAAGATACTTATTGTTCCTCTATGCTTTAAGCTATAGGTATAGAATTGAATTGAGATTTTTTAAATTCCACTTATAAATAAAGAAAGCATTTATTAATTTCATGTCAGAACAGTTTCCATTATATTGTCACATTTTCTTAGATATAAAGCAACATAAATCAGAAAAATTCAAGTAATTACAACTTTAAATGTCATTATGGTTTCACAGAGATTGAGGTATTGAAGAGGTGGACAGGTTAGGTACATAAATTGAAATGGTCAGTAAATATTTAACAAACTCTTTTGTACTAGGTAAACTTAAAAATTAAATAGTGTATAGGCTGGGAAGGTTTCATTTTTTTACCATAACCATTAATAGCACATTCACTGTTATTTGTGTAGAGTGTAATTCTTTTTGACTTTGCCTTCCATTTGCCTCGAGGACAAGCCAGTTTAAAACTGTTCAGCACACTGCACCATGCATAACAGGTAATCTGTCTAATTAAGGCCTGTAAGGATGTTCAAAGTAAAATATTGAAGAGCTTCCATAACCTCACTTTCACCCTCCCTGTGTACCACAGCTTCTGAGACTCAGAGATACTCTAGCCATTAACTGAAGTGTTTACACTCTAAGCTCAAATTCTACTTTGCCAGAATGGTTCATTTCACATTTTACAAGTCTGTTTTCTCATTTACAGGCAGAAAGCAATTTATCAAATTTTTATATTACATTTCTCAGCTCGTTCCAATATTGGATGATATAATATATGCTTGGAAATTCAAAATGCAAAAGCATACTGTGATTTTACCCAGGGACCTAATAAGATTTATATCCACATTCTTTTTTTTGGTGTGTTCTTTTGTTGCATTTCAATGAATTATTAATTATGACCAACAATAAAATATTATTTTGCTCTGATGCACAGCAAAAGGAAAGACACCCAAGAGAAAACCATCTGACAGCTCGAAGTAGACATGGCCAAAATATGCTCACAAGTTTCTCATCAAGTATTGCATGACATGCATCTGCCCATCAAATGAACCAGACTGACTGAGCCTTTCTAAAGATACAGCTGTAATCTACGGGGAGGTAAAGTCAAGATTTATTACATATTGGGAGGCATTGATTTGATTTTTTTATAAACAACCAAAGCTGTGACAGTGAACATCACAAGGTTTCATTCTCTCTTCCAAACCTATTTTTAAAGGTTGACATATGGGATGGAAATGTATGGTAGGATATATGTTCTGAAGCTGACAGAAGTCAGATTCAAAGCTGCATGTAATAGCTTTTTACTAAGGAGATTTAAATAATACTTAAACTCAGCATTATGTAACTTCTATAGATATGTTATTATCAGCTGAGAAATTTGTTTGCATTTAACTTTTATTACATTTTCCTAACTGACCTTAACTCTAGCACAAGCTTTTGGAATATTCTAGGTAAACACACTACACCTTCTTGTCATTTAACTGACACATCTTTGTTTTTAGCATAATGAAAAAATACAGTTCTACATATATTTCAGCTACATAGTATTCGTGTTCTTTATGCAATAATTACTAATAAATGTTGTACAGCAAAAAAAAAACCTCTACAAGTTTCTTTACTTTCAAGGTCATTATAAGAAGAGCTTTTGAAACTGCAATGAACAAATGTTAAAAACAAATTAAGTTTCTCTCCCTTACAGCTATCTAGAGAGTCAAAGAACATCTTGTAAAATATTCAGAGAAAATGTCAAGTTCAAACACTTTGGGTCTAGAAGCAATAAAGTAGGACTAAAAATATTTCTGATCTTCTTTTAAATAGACTATTCAGGTTTGTTTTGGTCTTTCTCATGTTATAAACAAGAAATTTACAAAAGATAATGCTGTGCCCCATACATTAAGATGAACTTTCAATATGACTGTTTTTCTTCCATAAAGTCTTGATGCCTATCAGAAATATATTCAATGGACTAAATAGAGCTAATTGAAGAATATAGCATGCATTTTACCAATTCCTGAAAAATCACTTTTTATCATATAAGGAACAAAATGTTTCATGCTTATAAAGGATTTCTAAGAATGATAAGAAATCTGCTTTGAAAAAAAATCACACTAAAAACTAGTTTAATGCTTATTTGAAGGAAAAGTGGTTGCTAATGGATTTTGACAGGCTGATCATGCCTATAATAGCATCAAGTATACCAAATTCTTTATCACACTGCACCGTCCCCAAGGGATCATCAACTTATAGATTAAAAGTCCTGACCTTTGACCTTTCTATAGTTAACTATCTGTCAACTGATTGTTAGCTAGGCTACCAATGGACAGGAGATTACTTATCTGTTTATATTAGAAATACTGTTTTTAGGTAAGACCAATTGACAACATACATCCTCTGACTTTTGATGCTTCCTTTATAATCTCTTTTTCAGCTGCTGCTGTCAATTAAAAATAAGGATCTGATCTGAAATGCTATCTACTCTTTCACCGGTCTTGCTTTTCCACTTCCTGTATCATTGATTAACTTCCTTAACAAAACTGAGTTTCGCCACCCTTTTTCTTCCTATGCCTTTAATCAGTTCACAAGGAAATAGCTGATTCCTTATGAAATGCAACAATAGTTCCATTTTTAAATTTTTCTTAATTTTATTTTAAGGGAATATTGCCAAGTTGATACTCTCAAGTGGTAACTGGAGGTGAACTAAACGTTCATCTATATCCTCCTTGTTCTTTGAATAACTTCAATTAGAAAATTAACCAATAACAGCTCAGTCATATATCATGCTTCTGTGTTTTATAGGCATTTACAGATTTAAAATAAAATATTTCTTCTGGAGAGCAGGAAGCAAAGTCTTGCCATGTAACCCAAGCGCCTCACAGTTTGCTCCTTTCACAGAGCAGCAAAGCTCAAGTCCAGCTGAGATTGCAGAGTCCCGACACCCCTTTGGTGTCAGGAAATTGTTATGGGGTTTCCTGTGTGGCAGGACAGCACACCTCTACATGAGTGTCATTTACTCTCTTTTCTACTTCAGAACTAGAATCAGCACCAGAGTGGAAGCCAGGATCTCCTGCCCACCACAGCTCCTGTGCTTGCAAAGGTGCTTTGGTGCCCCTCTGCAGTGTTAATGAGAGAGGGAAGCTGCTGGCTCCTTTGCTGGTAAGTGCAAAAGGATAGTTAGCAAAGTACACTGAAAAAGGCAGACCAGCGCGTCTGCTCTGTCCTTCAAGTAAGTAACAGGAAAGGAATAGTTATAGCAGCAAGAAGTGGGACGTTGCACAGGGGAAGTTTCTCAGTGTCCCTCTCACATGCTTGTATCAAGTCAGGAACAATCTGTCTGATTCTTGGTGAGATTAGGTAGATTTTCCATTTCACTGAGATTTGAAAAAAAGAAGACTAACTGTTCTTATACCAGACACTGTCAATATATGCAGATCCTGCCCCATGGTAAAACAGTAATTTCAAAAAAATATATAAAGTTTTATCCCTGTTATCTTCTCAGAAGCCATACCCAGCTTTTCCATACCACAATTTTCAGAAGTTTGACAGTTTCCTATGTTTCTTCTTCCTTTCCAGGGAGAAAATGCTCAGAAGGAATGACCTTCTATTATGGTAAATTGAGATCTAGTCACTAATGGCTAATTGTTATTGCAATTCTTGACCTGATCTGTAGTGCTGGAAACCAGATCTCAGTCTCCAGAGTGTAACCAGATATAACAGGCAGCCCCTGAGTTTATACAGGCAGTGTATTAACAACCCAGCAACTTCAAAACTGCTACCTTAATGAACAGTCTCAGATCTAATAAATTCCAATGTTAAAAGTAGGTGAACACACAATTGTTTTCATTTGAACTGACAGACCCGAAAATAAGACATTTCTCTTCTATTAGTTTATTCAGGGTGAAGAATAGCATTAGAAAAATAGAAGAAGCCTTCTCATTGGTGTATTTTTTCAACAGCTTCAAGCTGTTAGCAGTTACATTGTCCCCAGGTATGGGGTGGTGCATGTTATGGCTAAATGATTAGTTTAGAGGCTCTTGACATACAGACTTTTTCTGTTACCCAGTATCAGCTGTGAAAATGTATTTCCAAGCAATTAAACCTCATCTCCTGCTGGCTTGGGAGCCCGGAACCTTCAAATTTCAATTCAAATTCTTCAACACCTACTACTGCTGAAAAAAAAATACATAACTCACTTAGTTAGAGTCACAAAGAAATCTATTGATATATGTTTGAGTGTCTTTAAAAGAGGAAAATGAAAGACTCGGGAAGCAAAGTTGCTAACACTGTAAGTAAAGCAGATGACAAAAAGTATTCGCTTTTATTTTTGCAGTTTTGGAACTTGCAGCATGCATACACATCAGCATGCACAACTGAAAGAGAGGTTTCCAGTACAAAACAGTAGGAAGACAGAATTAATACCTGACTCTTTCCTCCTTTCCCTCAGCCCTAAAGAAGCCTTTCTGACTATACAATTTTTAAAGGAGGCGAACGTCTATTTGCAAATGCTTGGATGATAGCTCAGATACAAAATGCAGTATTAACCATATAGTTATTGTACGGCACAGGTCATCTAACACTGATGTATGTGGCAGCTTGGTTTGTCTGTGGAGAGAGTGTCAGATACCTCAAAGGGAGGAGAAAACACAGCATCCCTTTCACCAAAGATTACCAGCTCCTCTGTGCAGATGCTGGAGAGCTGAATATTTGAAATATTTAAAAATATTTCTAACTACATTCAAAGCACATTAATGTCCCATTGCTAAGAGCCATCTTGTAGGAACATGAAGGAGAATAAGGGTACACTAGTGGTATCTCTCTGTATTACTTACTTTGTTTGCTACTGAATCATTTGGATGACGCTTTGCCATATGTGTTTTAATTTTAGCACGTGTTTCTTCTGTACTTCAATGTCCATTGTATTAGAGATACAAATAAGTGGGAGAAAGAGGGAAAAAAACTTTATTATATTGGTTATACATAAGAAAAAAAATGGCAAGAGTTTTCCTTTAGATGCTGTAACAGCAAGGATGAAGTGTTTGCTTTGGGTAGATGCAGCTGCTGTCTGCAATATTCTCTTTATTGTTGCTAACAATGTGTAGTTATGGTTTTCAGCTTGCATAAAGTATAATCAATCATGCTGACCAATATTTAGGCTGAGTGTGATATAATTTAGGGCAGTTTGATGTGGAGAAGTTTAATAATTTATATTGTAAGGTACAAGTTACTTGAATGAAGGATATATTGTAAAAAGGAGCTAATGTAGATCATGCATATTTTGTAAGGACACAGCTCAAACCAGAGGAATACTGGCTTGTGGGCGGGACATTCTGGTGAGAACGAACGAAGGTACAGGGACAATGTCCTTTCTCCGTGATTTGTCTATTTGAGTAGGGAGGAGGCAACCGAGTGGTTCTACCCCAACCTCTCTAACATTAGCAGACATTACTGGATATTCCCTGCTTCCCATCACGAAACATTTGTATTTTTGACTCTGATGGAAGTATGAAAAGCCACTGATTGCATAATTACCTAATATTGCAGCGCTTCATTGACACAATGAGGGAGTAATGAAAGGCAATATTGGCTTAAGAAATACGCTGAGTGGTTGGGACATATCAGCACCCATCAGGTTGGGGACTAGTCACATTACTTCTGGATCTTTGGGCTTGTGGTCATGAAGTGGTATGCTTGCTAGATGTCTTTGTCAGCAGTAGTCATCTTACCTTCTAGATTCATCAGTAAGACTTAGGAATATCAAGTAAAAGCCTTTTAATTAATTAACATTTTTTCTCTCATTCAAATCACCTTAAACTTGGACTTCCTACATGGAACTGATATCAGGCTTTAATTGCAATTAACATATTTGTACCCCCGCCATGTGTTCTTAAATTGCAATAATTTCCATATTTTTACCATACTAATAAGATGGCCAATGGCTTCTTGCAAGATAACTGAATTGAATATTTCTAGTTAAAATTTTTACATTGTTTCTTAAAGGATGTAAGTTGATAATTGTTAATACCATACTACTGGAAGAATATTTTACTCCTTCAGACTCTATTTTAATACTTTATCTGATTTTCACAGATGTCAAAAGTAAGTAATAATTAGAATTGGATGAATGCAGCAAATATATTTCTGTGAATATTCTTTTGATTTTAAAGGAATTAGTGTAATTTGTGTACACACTGCTTCTGTGATTATTTTCAACAAATATTCAAGTTAATGAATTTGTGGAAAAGAACATACAGAAAATGAGGTACTTACATACACCTATTGTACAAATAATTTTTAATTTAAAGTGTAAGTGTTTGGCTCTACAGTTTTATAGATAAAGTTATCTAACCAGGGAATAAGAATATACTTTATGACCTTCATGACATGTCTCATTGTGGTAGATGTGTGCTGGCTGTTCCCAATCAACTTTTTGTGATTTTTGGCTAGAAGCTAGGAGTAGAGTTTCTCAATTTTTTTCCCTAGATACCACATGCAAGGAAGATAGATGAAACAGAAATCTTTTGGGTGAAAAAAGATTAAATGGAGCTCTGAAAGCACATGACTCTCTTCCATTTTTTTTTTCTTTTCTTCTTATGCAGTGGTTTATAGGCATGAATCTCCTGTGGGTCTCCAGAGAGAGTATTTTCCTGACCACTTTTTCCTGGCTGTCCTGAGTTTCACACACTTTCCAGAAGCTTCCCCCATTTAAACAGACTTGGTAGCTCACAGGTGAGGTAGAGTTTCTGCCTCTAGCAAGATCTCTGGAGTACAACTGCCAGGATGAAATGGGCAGATGACCTTTCTCACCACTGCTTAATTCTGTTTTTTAATAAGACTTATGGGATACAGTATTCAGGCAGCAAAGTGAAAACAAATGAATTAGATGACTCTACCATCCGTCATCATAACACATCAACAGTAGTTCAATGCTCAATAATTAAAATGAACTTCTGGCAAGCAAGCTGACTATTTTCTTCAGATGCATTTCTTTATTTGGAACAGAAGGAGTTCTCACTGCTGATGGCCCATCTTTCTTTTTGTTTAACCCCATATCATTTTAATGATTCTTAAGTCAACCTCCGCTACCTGTGCTAATATCTCTTTTGTTTGTTGTGATGCCTATGGCCTTGTGGGGACTAGCCAGATGTCTCTTACATTCCTAAGGAATTTTTCTCTATTTATTTTATTCCAGCCATTTCTGTTTCTTTTCCATTTCTTTGAATTTTCTTGTCTTCTAACTTTCTATTTCCAGGCTCTTTGTTTATGATTTATCTTCAAGGCAAGTTAAGTACTTTTACAAATGGGTGTTTACATAGACTCTGTGTTTAAACAAGGGAGTTTTGATGCCATGCAGAAAAGCTTTAAATTAGTGGTAAATATTAACCCTGTGGTGGCAAAAAATTATCCCTGTAAAAAATGTATTTCTCTTGCCTGAATATTACAGACATCATGCCAAGCTTTAACTTTTCTAGTTTGCAAGTGACTCTTGTTTTGCTAATAATACTGTCAAAATGCATAAAATATCAAACATTTTTAATATCTATTCCAAACTCTGTAGCTGGAACGATTGATGATATGCAAACAATGGGCAAGAATCTTCTAAAATTGACTCTCTCATGTATCTCTGAGATAACGCATTCAGGTTTGATTAAAGAAAGACCAGTACTGACTAGTAGCTTTATAGTTTGGCTATAATATGATTTATTATTTTGTCTGGATGAAAGAGAAACACGAAAAGGATAAGGAATAGGAAATAGTCACAGGGAAAATATTGAGAAATAATTATTTTAATTACTTTTAATTACAACTGTAGAAATACATTTAAAAATGAAAATTTTTGAATATAGGGTGGGATAAGACACATTAATCTAATTGTTGAAGAAGACTGATAGTATGGAAATATGTGCTTACTTAAGGAGAATTAAATTGGGTCAAATCCTCTCCAGCCAATTATGTCCACGGCTGTCAGTCAAACTGCTTTGTAGGAAAAAAAAAATTAAAAAATCACAGCTAATTTTTGTGACTAGTGTTTAATACCTACCACCTATCATGGTGTATGCAGTGACCCATGACCTAAAAGGCAGTATAGAAGTAGATGCTCAGATTTACACTGTCAGCAGGAATCTAAATAGTTACAGTACCTTGGATTTGCCTATGCATTCATTTATGGGTCACTCAAAATCTAACTCAAGTACAGCCTATTGTAGCATTTCAACTAGATGAAAATGAAGGATGTACTTCGAATGTAGCAGCTTGATTTCCTGATCTACACTCCCTCCTCACTCTAGAGATGTAGTCTTCATAAACTAAAATGTGAATTTCCATAATAAGTCCTCAGTACTCATTCAAAGTTATGAGGGAGGAAGACAAGTAGATTAATAATTATTTCAAAGCAGTATTATAGTGAATGATAACAATGTAAGTTTGTGGGTTTGTGACCCATACTCAATGCTGCCTATGCTTTGAAAAGTCCTGTAAAGGAAAAGGTTTTCATCAGCAAATATTACTCATACTGAGCAGTGCATTTCTCTTTGATTTGCCAGAGGATACGGCACTGAGAGTGCCTCCATGTGAAGTAATTCAAAAACAGAACAAGGAACCTTAACTTCAGCTAGACTCCATCCACATAGTGAGTTACTGCTGATTATCAAAGATGCTATAAATTCACATTTCCTCTACCCAACTGCACTCTGACTATTGCATACAGGTGAGCCTTCAGATGTTACCATGTATGATGTAAGGCCCAGGCAAATCTTCACAGCTTCTTTAAGGCTTTTTTGCCTTTGTAATCATGTAACATTTAACAACAATAGCTTAATCTTTCTTAATTCCTTGATATTTATTGCAGGAATATTAATTCTGATAGACTCATTTGTTGTTAATATGGCTGCAATAGAACTTTAGTAGAATTTCCACTGAAATTCAGAATTAATTATCTAGATCACTACTTTGAAGCTACTACTCTGTTATGTAGGACCTGTTCTCATAGCTCTTACCTGAACAAAACTTAATGAACTTCCGTAAAGCGGGTGGATGTTGTGTTCATATTGCCCCACTTAGACCAAAGGTGGCAGAAAGTGAGCCAATGAGCTCTGGGAACACAAGTTCTGAGGCAATTATTAATTACTCCAGTTTCTGGTGTCAGCTCCCCAGAGAACATACTACATTTCAGATGCTGTAGTCATTTGTAACTACGGTCAAGAGGAAGGAGAGAAGTAGAGACAAAGTGAAATAATTCACCTAATAGAGAAGGATTATTAGTTGAGGTGCTATGGTCCTTTTTTTCACATAAAGAAAACTTGATTGCACTTAAAATTCCACTACAGCCAAAAGATGCAAAGTTATTAAATAAAAGGTTACCAATCAGTCCTTCAAATCTCCATGGAACAAAAAAAAATAATTCTAAAAACCACAGTAAGGGATATACTTATTCAGAGACTGTCTACTGACCTTCTTAACAGACTGGAAACTTTCAGATATTGATTACTGCTTTAAGAAAAATGCCTTAGAAATCCTTTTGTATTTAAAACTCTTGTTGTCTTAATCTGCATTTAAAATATTATGAATGGCTAGTGTCTTGCTTTGGAAAATGATTTTTTATTGCATTATTCTGACAGAGCTTTTTAGCTTCTTAACAAAGTTATTTTGATCTGTATTTATAGTGCCAAGGTCTGTCCATTATTTCATAATATAAGCAGAGATTATAAGTGACTTAGTCACATTACTAGGATCTGTACCACATCATAGATCTTTATAAAGAGGTATGAACTGATAAATTATTTGGGGGTCTGTGTATAACTGAGTGTGAATTCTTTTTCCTCCAGTGACCTTTGTGCATGCAGTAACTCATACTCTGAGTCAGTACACTGGAGCAAGAAAACCTCTTTTTTCTTAAACGAGGACCAATATTATGGTCCTGGTTTTCATGGCCACTGACAAGTGCATTTTAGATGTAGTTAACAGGACTGGACTAAAAGAAAATGAAGAGGGTTTTTTAAAGTATAGCCTGAAACACAGGACAAATATTCCTATGTCCTGCAAAGAATGTACATTATTCTTGCAATTTCAAACAAGTCGTGTTTGGTGAGGTAAATAAATTTTCAGAGTGAACTCATCCTACAGCTGTTTCAGTGAAGAACATTTTCAGCTTTGAAAAAATTCAATATGGTTGTCAGTAAATGAGAGTGACAAAACATCTAGAAATTGTAGAAAAATAAGATAAAATGTAGCAAAACCCAGCCAAAGCACTGACATTCTATTAGCAAGCTTAAATATTTGGAGTTTAAAATATGTCTAAAGCAGGACATTTTTTTTCCAAAACTAAAAGAATTACTCAGTCAAAATCCAGCTTTTATTCAAAAAAAGCTCTGAATTGAAAATTTCTGAGCAGTCTTAAAATTTATGCCTATATATTCATAGAGAGAGTGGAGATTTAGTTAGTAAGCTTTGAAGAGCAAAAGAAAAGTTTTTGTTTTGCAACAAATCGCAGTGGTCTTTTATTCAGCTATGAGTATATCTCATTTTTGAAAATAATCTTTGTTGATACTGAACAAGTTTTCTCATAAGCATCAAAAACAGTCGGTGTTTGCTCATTCTGCTGTGATACAGGTGTAATTTTATCAATAAGTAATCAAAAACTAAAAGTAAAGCAAGTTACCAAGATGGTTGGTAAAACGGCTTATAAATTAAGAGTGTAAATTGATTCTCTGTAGGATGATCTAGGCTTCCAGGTAATGTTTCCTCAAAAAGTATGCATTAATCAAAGATCTATTACAACAGTAAAAACACCATGGTCCTTTACTATACTTCTCCCACAATTTGATGAGTCTATGTACAGCTTACCATTTTGAAAGAATTTAGGACTGCTAACTTAATAGGTACACTGGTCTGCTAGGGTTATTCATCTATCTCCCTGATTAGAGATGATGAAGGATTCTTAAACTCTAATGAACATTACTCAGACAGGTGCATCTCAAAGAACAGGATATTCACAGGACATTGAAAAATGGCATAATTCTAAATAGAAGAACAAAAGAAAGAAACAACCAAAAATAATTGGGGAATACCAGAACTTCAGAATTCTAAGATGTCAAAAAATATGCTCAAAGTGAAGTAAAAAAGTTTCAAAGAGATTGACAAAGGCAGCGGAAACCATTGAGAAGGGCAGTACTTCTGCTAGGACAGAGAGACTCTCCTGGATTACAGTAATAGCTGGAGAAAGCTTGTATCTGATGCCAAGGGGGAGGACAGTTGAGAAAAAGACAAGCAGATAATCTGTAGAGCACTTTGACAAGAATACCTAAAATTACTAAGAAAACTTAGGCAAGAAAATGCAGACTGGCATTTTGGCAGGATATTTAAATTAAAAAAATCATTAGTGAAGTGTTGGGGGTGGGGGGATATGGGTTGTTACAGGTTCATATTGTAGTAAGCTGTTCTGGACAAATTTTCAATGAAGGTGGAGCAATGTGGTATTGAGGACTGACACCACTTACTGGCTGAGAAAAAAAAAAAAAGTAGGTGTAGCTCATAGGGTGACTCAGTTTTCCTGTCTATAAGACAAGTTTTAACAATTTCAGCCATCTTAATAAAATATTTTAAAATATATGAACAAAGATCACTATCAAAGAGCTAGATATCATTAAGAACTATGAGCTCAGCTAAAAATAATTTTTGGTATCATAATTTATTCTAAACTTATTATTGAAATAAATGTGTGTTTCATCAATAGACAAAACATGTCATACTGTGTTCATAAATCAAGTACTGTGTTTAGGTTTTCTAAAAGCTCCAGTTAAGTGAGGACAGAGTTTGTGTGCTCTGCAGATGTATACGATCATAATATTTACTGGTGATATAAGCTTGGCTTTGATTCCTGCATTAACTTTATCAATGCAAGATAACAAATGATTGAATGTAACTGAAAGCTCTGCTAGGAAGGCAACATTGGAATATGTCTTTTGATTGACCTCATAAACAAATCAGGGTTTCTCTCTGGTGGAAGCATTCTCTGAGGCTACTAATCATCAGAAAATATTATACTTTCATTCCCAGCTTAGACAATCCATAAATTAAGGCAGAACTGCTTCTCACACCATCAACAGATATAAAAGTAGTTTCAAGAACGTATTTTCATTGCCTGAGTGCCACATCGTCCTGTGTGGCAATTTAGTCTACCCACCTGTACCAGTGGGAATGTGCTCATTAATTAATATAGATTAGATCTCCTATTTTCTGATGAAAGATATAGAACTCTTTCCTCTTCCTTTTTAGTAGTCCCCATCTGTGCAGGAGATACTTATCAGCATAGGCATCACTGGGTCAGTGCTGCAGAGCAGCAAAGAGCTCTGGAGGCAGCACAAAGTCATGAGCTCCTGATGCCAGAGTTGTCAGATACTTGGCAGGTGGAGGGTGAATTTGCTGTAGAGTGCCTTGGTGACTACAGTCTCTCCTCTGTGCCATCGGTGGAGTAACATGGGGTAAACTCCATAAAGAAAACATCTTGGTTTTTCCTCTCCTCTTGAGGATTCTTTGGGCTATGCTGAAGGTTTCCGGCATCAGGCAGCCACCCCAGCATTGTTCAAATTTATGGTATTGTTTTTTCTTTTCAAAAGTTACAAAAGTAAACAGTAGCTATCCTTGAGATTGCTCAGATTTTAAATAGACTTATTCCTTTTAATAATCAATTAAGATAAATTTTAACAAGACATAGCAGGAAGGAGTTAAGCAAATTAGAAGTATTCCCAAGATTTTAATTCTGTTCAACTATAATTAAAATCAAACAATAGTGCAAAAATAGTTTGGGAATATCATACAATGTAGCTCTGAAAAATCCCAGGAGGAAGTTATAAATGCTCCCAGCAAAACAAAGTAAAAAGAAACATTAGTCAGTCTCAAGCCTCATTTCGTCAATGATGGGAAGTAACAATGCCATAAATCACTAGTTACCTTATGTCATATGATCTTTTGTGCCATGGGCCTTTTGATAATCTTTACATTTACCATCATGGGAATATTTTTTGAATAAATATTTACTAGACCAAGCACTCTATTTCATTACAACAGGCATTTTTGTAAACAGCACTGAAAAATGGCATGCACATGCTAGGGATTCTCAGCTAACCATCATTTATTATCGGATTTATAGAATAATTCTTTAATAAAGGGTGTGTGAGGAAATACACCTCCTAATAAGAGAACAAGGTATTAATTACAATGACTTAAAATTTAATTCAACTCTTTGAATTGGAAATGCATCTGAGGTTTGTATAACCTGTGGTATTTTATTCTGGAACTGATAAAAAAGGAGGACACTGCACATGCATCTCAGCCAGCCCTGGTTTCACCTTGCACAATGCTGGAGTACCTTGGTCAGAAAATATACCAAGGACGGGACTGCAGCCATGAATACACTTTGTAATACACTTGTGGTCAAGTTGTTTTGTTCCAACACTAATATACCTCTTAATACTGTTTCAGTCTAAGCATAAATATCCACAATTGTTTATGCCTTCTTAAGGGAAGGCAATGGAACAGTGGAACTTGCCCAATGTGTGTGAACTTTTCTAAGTTCTTTTTTGAAGGAAAACCAGCTACAACAGCAATGGCAGCTTTATGTGAATAGGGAGTTCTGGACTGGAATCACAGTAATAATTACTAGCAATTTTTATAGATTTCTTTTATGCCAAATAGTTCACATTTATATTTTATGCCCACTTGCCAATACAAACAGAAGCAGAGCAATTCCTAGGGTGGAAAAACTGCTATTCTATGGAAAACAGCTTTCATTACTATGTGAAAAGCTGAAAGGTAGAGACTAAAATGAGAAAATACTTGGTGCTCTGTGAGGCTGCTGGTTAAAATGTGATTATCCATTACTTTTGCTGGTGATGGGAATTTCTCACAGTTTGACTCCAGGGTTAGTGTATTAACTCTGATTGCTGCTGTTAGGTGGAGTCCAGGGAAGCAGAGGAGGGAGGTGACATGTGCTCAGGGGTCCCCTCCACACCCGTACCCCACAACTTCATGCAGCAGCAGCCTGCTTCCCAACACATGGGGAGGAACCTGCTGGAGGCAAAACACCGGCCTCAAAGCACTTGAGGCACTTGGGGGGGACTGCTGTGGGGACCAGTCACTGCCACTCAGGGTCAGCTCTTCTTACCTTCCTATGGATTATTAGAGCAATAGTTGAGTCTTTGGTTAGTCTTAAAAATTAAGAGATATTAATCAGAAGGAATATGTTTATGGGCATCGTTGAATAAAGTATTTTTATAGGTACTGCTAATTAATTAAAGAATAAATTGGTAGATTAAAAACAACTCAAATAAACCCGCTCTCAGAATGGTTTCTGGGAGGTGATTGATTTTATTCCTACATTTTCCACCCAGAGCTGTATGACACAGACCAGAAAAATGCAGGGGAAAAAAAAAGGTAACTTTTTCGTGTGGAGGATATTGCACAGCAGGTCTTGGGGCATTCCACTAGTATTTTTTTAGTCCAAACTTTAAAATGTCATTCTTTAGCATGATCTATAGATTGAGAAGTTCTGTGACATTTTGGGGTTCTGCTGGGTCCAAAATTTTGTCATTTAGAACGATCATCACTATAGGTACTTGTATAATTTCTATTGCTAAAGTATGAAAGTATGTTGATGTCAGGGGAAGAGTCGTAACTGGCAAGCAATTATTTCTTTACTTATGCATTGAAACTCATGAGCTGCAGAACACCCTGAACTGTAACCAAATTGGAAATTTGCCAAAATTCCAACGAATAAAGCGACTGAATTTTTTACTTTTGCAGTTAAAAGTGAGAAGCAAGTATGTGATTTTTATATAAAGGGATCATGTTTAAAAGACTAGGCTGAACCAACACTGCAAAACCAAACAGAGCCAAAGTAAAGCATTCATGAACATGAAAAAAACACTTCATAGTGCCAGTGCTCATAATTTGACAGAAAGTGGATAAAATCTGTCAGGGATTAAAACAGACACAGAGATGAAATACCAGATTGCCTGTGGCAAAATCTGGGAGCAGGCTTGTTCGCATGGAGTGGGAATATAACATTAAGATGTGTCAGGCCATGTTTTATTGGTCCACTAATACATGCCTCAGGTATGTTTTCAGGCAGGAGGCCACAGGCTATTAGTTGAGATACTTTGCAGTGGTTTAGCCCTGAAACACTAAAAGCTATTCTGTGATCAATCACAGAAAAACAGGCACAAAAATTCCAGTTTAGGAAAAAGTGACATAATCTAAAATATAAAATAAATAATAAGTACAAAACAGACAGACAGAGATGATCATCTGCTTTCTTTTACCTGAGGAGTTAGAAAGGACTCTGACTCAGTAGGAATTCCTCAAATGCAGTAAGCCATACAGAAGAAAAAATAAATATATATAAATTAAACTTTCTGGACTTTTATTAAGTTCAGGAAACCTGCAGAGACCTAGTCCAAGTTTAAGTAATTTCATTATATTCTTGATTTCCATTGAAAATGTTACAAATCTTGTCTGTGCATTGAGGAATGCAAGATTGCAAAGCTACTATATCCACACCATTTTGAGGTTTAGCACTTATACCTTGGAACATAGCCTTGTAATTTATAGAAGCAGTTAATCACAATACAATTGAAAAGCAGTTATGAAAGCTGAGTCATTTTATGTGGGAAAAGCAGCAGCAGTTTTCAAGGAAAGTAAGAACAATATCCCATCCCCAACAATCCCACTTGACAGAAGCAGGGTTGGTTAAGGAAGTGTTTCTTTTTTTGCCAGAGTAGCTCCCTGTTGACCTTGACATCCATGAATGTATGCCTTGGTAGCAGATCTTCATTTTCTTGTTCTATTTTTCTGCTAAGAATTTCCATCTTAGGATATTCAATTTTGCATATTTTACTTACACTGCAGTTCAGAGGTTTTTCTTTTCTTCCACACAAACGAGAAGTTATTTTCTTCTCTTTGCCCTAATGTCTTTCCTCTGTGAAATTCAAATAAAATGATTGTTCTGCTTGCAACTTTTGTGGATTACCGTACCATCCCAAAGTTCAAAGGCTTCACATAAGAATCATCTCTAAAGAGCAAAATCCTTTCAAGAGACTGAAAAATCTTCTCAGGATAGAATAATAAGGAGAAGGCCTCAGAGGTTCAGGGTGAAGGAACTGGAAAAAGAAAAGACAGTGAAACTACCATGGATAGCATTAGATACGAAACTTTACGAGAGTTGTAGCAAGGATGATCAATATATGGGAAAGAGTCAGTTAGCAGGAGTTGCCTGAGGAGAAGAGGATAAATAGACCAGAATCTCCAGGGGGAATAAAATGAGGAAAAAATAATTCTACAGATTAAGAGGGTGAAAGAACCCTTAACAAAGTGCAAAACAAAGATGTTTCGGTGGTCTCTGAGCCGTGGTCGGCCACATTGCTCTTGCTTAGCTCAAAGTCATAGTCTGTGAAAGTAAAAGCTGGAACGAGAACAACAAAAAGATCTTTTGAAAATGCTCTGGAGACTGTAGCTTCTTATGAATATATGTGTTCATAGCAGTTGTCATTTGCAATGGAGAGAACCATTGTTCAAATACATCCTTTGTTTGCTTTCCCCTATAGTTGTGCGTGCTTAGCTGTACCGGCTTTCTAAGTTTTTCCTTCTTCACCTTCTAATCACCATTTCAATTATCTTTTCTCTTCCAAATGTACTGTGGTGTATATTCTTCCCAGGTAAGTGATTTTCTGTAGGCTTCTTTCATATATGTTTCCTATTCATGATCTACCTGTGTATTATACCCTCTAACCTTATTGGTGTTCGCATTTCAATGTCATTTAACATAATGTGGAAAAGCCATTTAAATACTGCATATTTCTCTTTTCAGATGACTAAATAAGTTAGTTAAGACTGGAATAATCACCTATTTTTGCAGTTCCAAACCAAGCACTTCTTCCAATTCATCATCTTTTCATGAGCTTTTCATCAATTCATCAGCTCTTTGTTTAGTTGTACAGTCCATTTAAAATTCATGCAAATCTTTCAACCAATATATTTGAGATTAATTTTGAGTGTAGGATTTTGTAAAACACTATATTAAATGATTTATATTATGTTTGCAATGTTTCCATCATTCACTAATTTGGAAATTTTTTCTATTTCAGCCATTAGCTTTCTCTAGCAAGTGCCAACATTCCATACTCATAGCTAGCATAAGCTAATTTTCCCTTTTTTCTGTC
>VXAK01015936.1:0-35897 GCA_013399435.1 Arenaria interpres
TTGGTCTAAGTTATTAAGACTTTAATCCCACAGGATCTCTTCTGCCATTCATAAGGCCTAATTTTGAAATCCTGCTGTAATTTTACTGTAGCTTGTTCAAAACTTTCAGGTGTAGATGACCTGAAACTACGTTTCAAGGGAAAGTAAGAAAAAAAAAGGAGCAATATTGGTTTTACCTGCATTTTACTGTGTCTGTACAGCCTTTTATTTTGCATATTTTTAGCTTTGTGATCTGCTTGCATCTTATGGTCTCATGCTGTCAAGACTTTTATACTAAAGGTTATGTTTTTACCAGCATGTCTGTCTACCTTCGCCTGTTATAGTGGTAAATATGTAAGAAATATGAGAAACTGCAAGAAGAACTTGTAATAGAACATAAAATAAACTGTAGAATTTTTTTGTGTGTTTATGGTCTTATATAGAGGAAACCTGTTGTCGTGGTTTCAGCTGGAATAGAATTGACTTTCTTAATAGCAGCTGGTATAGTGCTATATTTTGCATTTGGGATGAGAATGGTGGAATGGTGTTGATAACATGGTGATGTTTTTGGTTGTTGCTAAGCAGTCAAGGCCTTTTCTGTGCCTCACACCACCCTGCCAGCAACTCAGCTGGGAGCACACAAAAAGCTGGGAAGGGATGCGACTGTGACAGCTGACCCCAACTGACCAAAGGGGTGTTCTTTACTATATGTCATCGTGTTCATATAAAGCTGGGGGAAAAAGCAGGAAGGATGGAGACATTTGGAATTATGGCATTTTGTCGTCGCAAGTAACCATTATGCATGATGGAGCCCTGCTTTCTTGGAGATGTTTGAACACCAGCTTGATGATGGGAAGTAGTGAATGAATTCCTTGTTTTGTTTTGCTCACGTGTGCGGTTTTTTACGAAATTGTCTTCATCTCAACTCATGAGTATTTCTCACTTTTAGTCTTCTGATTCTCTTCCCCATCCCAACTGGGAGGAGTGAGCAAGAGGCTGCATGGTGCTTAGTTGCCGGCTGGGTTTAAACCATTACACATGTTCAATGAATTAGATTCTCTTCCCCTACAACCTTTCATGCTTACATAAACCAATGTTGAAATACTCTGCAGATTTCATAAAGATGCAACTCTTAATTAGCACCACTGATCTGTGATGCAAGAAAGCACCTAAGCATGTAGAGCATGGTGGTAATGTTCAAGCTTAAATGGAGCAGAGGGGACACGTACTCAAAATGACAGAGCTAGTTTAGGAATATTGATGTTGAAACAAAGTTAGTCCAACAACTTAGGCTACTTTCTAAGTTTTAAGGTTCTAGAAGCTCTTCAAGGGTTTGGATTTTGAGAGGCTTTAAGTGTTGTGGGCTTTTTTGTGTGTGTGTGTTTATGTTGTGGGTTTTTTTCCCCAACAAGAGAGTTGGAAACTCTTCTATTTTGTTTGCAAGATTATGTTTTTGTTTAGGAGATATTCTTGCTATTGGCAGTTGTGCTGGATCATGTTTTCTTGCAAAGCACTAAGTTTTATTCAACTCTTAATGTCAGCTTTTAAGCTAACCGTTCAAGTGCTATTCATATTCCTTATGGCTGCTAATTAAATTAAAGGGAAAAGAAGTTTCAACACTAGATGACTGCATCAGTGAGTGTATTTGTAAAGCACATAAGGTGTTTTTATGTGACTCCGAAACCCAGCTGTTGGTAGTTCAAATCCAGCCAAATTCTAATTCAGAAACTTTTCCCAAGTCCAGGAACAATGTCTAATGATGACATTGCAACTAGCAATATTATGTCAGTGCTATACCAGGTGCTCATAGTCTTATATTCCTATCACTTAACTCATTTAGGTTTTTTGTGTAACTAATGTCTCCTCTTTTATCTGCAACTATATGTTTACTACTTATAATTCTAGGCTGCATATGTTTTTCTTGCGTGTTCCCTTGTTAAAAGCTGCTTTATATTCAGCCTTGTGGTGGGGGCTGCTATTGTTATGGCCCCAGTCTGGTTAAATATCACTGACAACTGACTAAAATGTTTAAAAAGACAGCATGCAGTTTTGATGCCCATCCCAATGGGAGTCAGTGATCAATGCTACAGCGCTCTGACTGCCACTCTTCGCTAGTGCCCTCTTCGCTAGTGCCCTGCTTGCTCAGAGGTGTAAATGATTAGTCAGTTGGCAAGATATTTTCTTTTTCCACTATTAAACTGCCAGCATAGTTTATTCTTGCTATGATTACATGGTAAAGCTCAAAAATAAATTTTATGAGAGTGAATTGAAAACCATGATGTCTGCATGGTCTGATTCAAGAAACTAATCTTAGATTGCTTCATTTATTTTGGATTTGAGGAAACTACAGTATTTTCAACTTATTTTTGCTTTTCATGTAAGGAAAAGTTTTGAAAATCTTATGTGAGGTTGTAAAAAAAAAAAAAAAAAAAAACCCAGTTGGTAAAACAGATGAGTCGATATTTTTCTGCTTTTGTAAGTCACTTGTTCTCTTAATCTGTATACTAATACATACAGTTGATGTCAGATGTGGGGAACTGTATACAATGGATAAAATTAAAGAGGCATTTTCCAGCTTATTAAGTTGCTTGTGTAGGCACTATTACATGGACTATGTAGGACAATTCAAGGCATGGAATTCTATCATATGCAAAAAAGTCAGAGAAAATAAAGGAATTAAACTGACTTCACTGTTCACTGAAGTTATGTAATTATTGTCGAACTGCTAATAATTATGCACAGCCGAAAGCATTGCCTGGTGAAGTGTAACAGTAAGAGTAAGTAATATTTCATAATCACAATAATTGATACGAATGTATTGAATTTCCTGTTTATGAAGTAATTGAGTTGCAGTAAACACGGGGTAAACTGATAGCTGCTGAAATGAACACAAATAACTGGAAAATAATTAATCTTTTTGTAGATAGAATTTAAATACTCCTGTTCCTGCATAATAATAGGAATTAAAATTAATCATAATGTAGAAAGGAGATTCTGCTGATTTGCATGGTGATCACCATGCCTGGCTTATCCACCTACAAGTGCTGGTAATATGCAGAAGAACATAAACATTACTAAAAATAGTGTCTATATTTGTATGACAATTTGCACATATACCAAAGAACTTATATGCATGTTTCAAGATGTGCACTAGGTAAAATTAAATGCCATATGTTTTATTTTGGAAGGAAAAATCACATCCTCTGACATTTTATTGTGTGCCTACATGCTTCATGACGACCTTGCAAAATTATTGTGGAATATACAGCTCAAGAACAAAATTTTATCATCAGCTATTTACCATGGTTATAAATAGGAAGAAAACAAATCCTACCCTGTCTTACCATTTTAAAAGATTGCTTTAGAGTGGGTGGAATCTTTCAGATCTGTTAGTGAGGAAAGCTTTTCAGAGTAAGTTGTGTAAATGTGTTTGCAGGCTTGGCAAAAATCAAACTAGAAGTAACTGCTGATCTTCAAAATCATGTGATCAATGTTCATGCAACACAGTTGGTTAGTTATTTTTTTAATACTGTGCAGAACAGACTGCTAAGTTTGGTTTTTGTTTGTGCGTGTGGCTCAAAACTGCCAATGAAGACTAGTTTCCTTTATTTCCCTTAAACTTATGGTAGGAAGTAGCTTTTGTAATTGATTTTCTACTGTATGGAAACCAGAAGGTAGATGAATTATTATTTTTTTTTAATGGTTCTCAAGAAGGACCTACTAGATGATTACAGAATGCTGAAAGATACTGTGAAAGAGTAGATATATGCATCTCGTAAGCTCCTTGATGCTGGTATTGATATCATGAACCTGGCCTGAAATTCAATCAAAGTTATAATCCAAAAACCCCCACAGATTACATCACTTCTGCTGACAGATCAAAGGTCCATCCAAAGCTTGACATAAGCTTGTCTTGACATACTTAATGTACATACCTAATATACCTATGGTATATTAATCTAACTAGGATATATTAAAGTATATGGCTACCACAATTGTGAGCTTGTTGCTACGTATGACAACCTTATTCACTTGTTTATTACACTTATTTTTCCAATAAGCACTTTTCCATATTTCTCCATGCTATGCTACAATAGAAAAGATACAAAAGATCATCTTTCCTCAAAAATCTCTGACTTGATATAGGACCTAGCCCATCAGTTCCTTGATTTGTGGAAAAAAAGCCTGGTCTCTATCTTGATACATTTAGTGTATGAATATTATTGAATATATGCATAATGTATAGTTAGTAGTTCAGAGTGGCAGATTATACTGTGGCTGTAGTACAGAACTACACCATTTGAACAGGGTTTCATGAAGCTTGGGTGACTGTAAGCAGCTTTGTTGTTCTTGTGCTTCCTGGTGGTAAAAGGATAAAAAAGGCATGTTTGCACTGACAGCAACACAGAACTATGGTTCTCACAGTCAATACTCGCACATCTTCATTTGTTGTAGTAGTGGCACTGGCATTTTTGTGCATTGGTAATATTGCTGAATAATTGGAGCCTGAATAACTGGTGCAAAAAGGATTTGTTGCCCGTCAGATTTCTTAACTGGATGCTTACATGTGCATACACAATTATTTAAACATATATTTTTAAATGTGAGAATATGTAAGTAGTATGTATATATTAAAAGCCTTCCTCATTTGTTACATATATAAAATACCAGACATGTATCATTGTGCTAGTTGGCATTGCAGATACCTGACTTTTAGAAGAGAATAACTACTTTTTTCTGAATTTATAAGCTGAGGAGGTAGGCAATATCATAACTATAGACAGTGCATCTATGCTGGTACCCATAGGATTATCTGGCCAGTTGTGATGGATGATTTATTGAAGGCTAGGGAAGAGCTCTGAGCAAATGGGAAAAAATCCTCTGTAGGAAAGTACATAGCAAAATGAAAGAATTGAGTATATAATAAAGGACTGCTAAATCTAGCTTTGCTTTCCCTCATAAGCACCCTCATCACTTTCTCAAGTAGTTGAGTGTGATTGTGTTCCCTCTACGTTCTTGGCCGGAGTGCAGTATGGTTGTATATATTGGTTCAGCAGGCTCTGTCAATGTTGTCAGTGTCACGTAAATCTAGTGTTTCTAAGGATGAGTTTATATGGCTGAGCAATGTAGCAGTGCTGATCTGAGTATAACAGCCCAATGCAGTGTCTGCGTTGTTCTATACATCCACAGAAATGCAGGACAAAATTGTGACTCTTATTTGACTATGGCATGTCAGATTATTGTCTTGTGCTATGTTAAGGCCATAAAACATGTGTCCAACATTCCTTTTGAACAATATGATAGCTGTACTCAAAAATATACGTGTATATGCCTAGTCCCTAGTGCGTATATATGAAATCCCTGCTACAGATCTCATCTATCTAGACTTCTTTACAGGCCTTTGCCACAGTGCTCCACAACATTCTTCTCTCTAAATTACAGAGATGTGAATTTGATGGATGGACTGTTTGGTGAATGAGGAATTGGTTGGATGATCACATCCAGACGGTCAATGTCCAGATGGGAGACTGGGGACAACAGATGCTTCTCAAGGGTCTCTACTGATACCAGTACTGTTCAATATCTTCATCAGTGACACACACAGTGGGATTGACTGCACCCTCAGTAAGTTTGCTGGTGACACCAAACTGACTGATGCAGTCAACATGCTGAAGAGAAAGGATACCATCCAGAGGGACCTGGGCAGGTTTGAGAGGTGAACCTGTGCAAACCTCATGAAGTTCAACAAGGCCAAGTGCAAGGTCCTGTACCTGGGTTGAGGCAACCCCAGTATGAATAGAGGTTGAGGGATGAAGGGATTGAAAGCAGCCCTGCAGAGAAGGACTTGGGGGTGCTGGTAGAAGGAAAGCTGGACACGAGCTTGCAATTTGCACTTGCAGCCCAGAAAGCCCATGGTATCCTGGGCTGAATCGAAAGAAGCATATCTGGCAGGTCAAGGGAAGTGATTCTGCCCTTCTGCTCTGCTCCAGTGAGACCCTGCCTGGGCTACTGTGTCCATCTGTTCCTGTACTGGAACCCTCAGCACAGGAAAGACATGGACCTGTTGGAGTGGATCCAGAGGAGGGCCACAAAAATGATCAGAGGGATGGAACACCTCTCTTATGAGGACAGGCTGAGAGAGTTGGGATTTTTCAGCCTGGAGAAGAGAAGGCTCTGAGGAGACCTTATATCAGTATTTCTGTAGTTAAAGGGGGCTTACAAGAAAGACGAGGACAAAGTTTTTAGCAGGGGATGAGGGGTAACGGTTTTTAAACTAAAAGTAGATTCAGATTTGATATAAGAGACTTTTTTTTTTTTTGATGATGATAGTGGTGAAACACTGGAACGGGTTGCCCAAGTAGTAGATGCACCGTTCCTGGAAACTTTCAAGGTCAGGTTGCATGGGGCTCTGAGTAACCTGATCTCGTTGTAGGTGTCCCTGCTCATTGTAGTGGTGGTTGGACTAATGACACTTAATGGTCCCTTCTAACTCAAACTGTTGTATGATTCTATGATATATGCACTCATGTGAACATGTGTGCACATGCACTTGTTCTCTGTCTCTTACGTCATGATGGCCAGTCCTGTGTCCTTTTGTTTATTTGGGTAAAACAGGTTAAAAATCGTTTTTTTATGTGTAACGTTTCAAAGGAGAATCGATGATTTGACTTCTCTTACTCATTACTTGGTATTAGTCATTATTAAGAGTAGAAGACAATTGAAATCTGTGTTACGTAGTTTCAAGCATGGTTGAGATTAACAGTTTAAAAAGCATAATTTAGGCTGTCTCCCCATCGGTTTACTAATTTATGCATCATTGGCCTTGCAGGTCATGAAATAGAGGTTTCTGTGTGTACTAGGTTGTGGTGTTGGCTGTCTGATCTGGGAAGTTCAGGAAATTGTACTGAATTCTGCAGTTGAGCTGCCAGGCTGTGTTAAAGTTCCTGGGGATAAGGGTGAACAGCCTATGCCTGTGAAAAGTATCTTGAGTTGAACTGTGTTTCCTCCTCCTCACCTTGTTCTGGTTTATCCAACATGGCGGTTGACTGCTGATCTGTGGGGACATGGTAACAAAACTCTAGGCTTCCTAAGGGAAGACATCTTGTCTTGTTCTTGCCATTTACGTGGGATTCACCTCTCAACTGATATTGGTAGCCTAAATGTTCATGTCTAATCTAAGTCATGTATCTAAGCCTTCTCTCAAGTCACATGTGTTGCAATAAGGACTGTCCCATCGGCCTTACAGTAGGAAGACTTGTCCTTTTGGCTATGCTTCTCTTTCTCCAGACTAAAGACCACTGGGGTCAGCTAAGATGGAAAGCTGAGGGTGATACAAGTCAGGTCTTACTGCCCTACTGACTTTAGCTTATCGTGTAGGTAAGGCCCAGATACAACTGTGCCAGTTGGCTGCATTTCTTGTCTCAGGTGCTCAGAAGAGTTAACTGCTACATGGAGAAACTTGTGAATTAACCCATTGTGGTACTCTTATTCAACCAGAGGAAGCAATCAGCTAGCTCCTTACTTCCTTTTTCTTGTAGTACCTTATGCCAATACAGCAGAAAAAATGTCTGCTAGCAGACACTGCATGGATGTAGAAGTGTGAGTATTGCTTTCAAAGCAGTAGCTTTGTAACCTTTCATTACTTCTTTTAAAATTGTGTTTACCTGCTTTACTAGTTGCTGTCAGGCCTAAACCTACAAGCTGCTGCTTGAGATTGTCCCACATTTCATCAGTTACCCATAGGTGCTTTGATCTGTTTTTTGGAGCAGTTAGCAAGACCAGGGTCGAAGGGGAGAAAGCTGAAAGGAAAAAACGTTCTGAAGTGATGCTGCCTGTCTTGTGCTCCCATGAACAGTTTTTTGTTAGTACCAGACATGCCTTCAGAGGATATTATTTGTGCCTCCGTTTTTGCATTAGACACAAAACTAGCAAAGAGTTAATAATCAGTGTCATGATCTTTCCTGACTTCTGTGTTGCTTTTAATTTGTACTGTCTGTGTCAGCCCAAGCCAAAGTGATGATTCTGTCCATTGTTTTTTCTTTGCTTTCTCCTGCCACAGTTGGTAATTAACTCTGCTTTGCTATAAAAGAGGGGTTTATAATGAGTGATAAGACTTTGTGAAATTAATATAGGCTCTGGCAAAAGAAACTTAGAACAAATTAAAATGACTAAATGGCTTTAATTTTCTGAAGATGTGTATTGCTGCTGAAATCTCCTGCATGTGCAGCCTTTCAGTCTAAGAAATCAGTAGCAGTCCAGGTAATCACAAATTGGCTAAATAAGACTAAATAAAAGAGCTGAGTATATATCTGTACCCCAGTCACAAAATGGAAATGTTTTATGTTGTTTAGTGTCATGCAATATATAAAACTTCTTTGAGCCAAGAAATGTTAGGTGATAACCTTTTGAAAACTCTTACAATAATGTTAGTAATAGTGATTACACTGGACACATCTCCAAGATGAGAAAAATAAATTACTCTGTCATTAGATAAAGATTATTTTATTGTTAGATCACTGTAATTGGCTTTAGAGGAAGAATGTTTGAGTAAGAGACATAAAATTGTATTTTGGTAGATGAGGTTTGGAGATTTCTTCTGATTGTTTGGTAAACAACTCTTATAATTCAGAGTCATTTTTCCATATAAGTAAAACAAATATGAGCTGGGGAGACTTAAAACTTAAAAACTCCTTAATGTGGTGAGTCATGCTATGTCAATTGTAGTACTGTAAGAGAAGTTGGAGAGTTCCTACTTCTAAGCAGGAAAAAAGAAAAATGTTAGCATAGTTTAAGATCAAATTGAGAGTATTTAATATATAATTATCACTGTTCTTTCTGAAGGTTTATTTCCTTCGGGGTTTTTTTGGTCTACATTTTAATAGTGCCTTTATTTTTACAAATTACAATTATTTTAATTAGATTTATTTTTGAATCTTTTGAGTTTACTGCTTTTGGTGACAATTTTGCTGCTTTTGCCCTCAGTTGTTTTCTAGTAGTAAATCTGTCCACTCCTTAAGAAGTTACAATTCAAAATATAGAGTGGGAAAGGACAAAACATAAAAACTTTGTATAGTGAATCAGACTAGCACGTCTATATTTTTGTCTTATAATTACATCAACATATTTAAATGTGCGTTTGAAGATATATTGCCAGCCAGTGAAATGATCTGTAGTGATCTGAGCGCAAGAGAACAACAGTGGGAACATAGTAGATGGACTAAACCAGAACAAAACCGATTAATATATTTTACGTGGTCACTTAGCCAAACCCTGAAAGCCAGAGTGGAACCATTATTTCTGACACCACTAAATTTGCGAAATTAATTTGAAGGAAACTCAGGATGCATTCATTGCACTGAGGTTGGGAGAAAAGCATTCAGGGCAGTTTTGGCTGAAGTGTTGCCTATCCAATATCTGTTAATTCCCTGAATATTTCTCTGACTTAAATGATAACATAATAACCCTGGAATTAATTTAGTAATTGATCCACGTAACCTTAATTACAGTACAAAGTAATGGAACTCTGACTGTACATGAGCTAGACTATAATCAGTGACGTGTGTGATTGGAAGGAAAAATCCTTTCGGAGGTGGATGACCTTTGTGGGCTGTGGATGTTTAGAACTAAAAGTTGACAAAAAAAAACCAAAAAACTGATGTTGCCGTTTATGTAACTAATGGAAATCCAGTTTAAAATAATTCTATTGTTTGTCTGTATATAAGGAGATTCTGTTTCAGCATAATTTTAAATGGTGTATTGGTCTCCTGGTACAGTCACGGTGCTTATGTCTGTCACTTATCTGTGGTAGCTTTTAAATCTATTGGCCAGTTCCTCCTAAATTTGTCAGGTAATAGAAGCCCAAAGGCAATGAAGGAGCTCCTGCAAGCCCTGTGAAATTCGGTAGTAGGAGAGGAGTCAATGTCTCTTGACTGCCCCAAGGGAAGGCAGGCAGGTGCAGCCTGCCTTTCACCACTGGAGAAAATGCAGCTGGGTGGCCATACCCCTATGGGTCTGCCAGGAAGGCATGCAGTACCTGCTGGGGCTTCAACACAGCTATGACCCCTGTTTTAAGCTTCTAGCCAAAAAGGCAAGGTAGGAGTGGGAGGAAGGAAAATGAAAGGCTTCAGATGGCACAGAGGAGAATGAGAAAAATAATAATACTGTGGGAAAGACGATGAGGGGAAGTGAGGCACACGCCTGTAGTAAAAGAAGCTTTCTGGTCAGAGCACCATGCTTACTGAAATGTCCACTCCAAGTCCACAATTTTGAAAGATTTAAAGGTGCATTTATTGTTCGTCTGCTGCTGCATACAGAAAAGTAAGGAAGCTCTATCACTAGTAGCGTATCGAGATTGTATGCTCAAGCTTGAGCTGCATACATCAGATACCCACCCTTTCTAATGCAAATTCATACAAAAAAAATTATTTCTGGGGTTTCATTTGTAAAAATTTGAATTGGTCGCTTACGGGAAAGATATTTGTAGAAGATTGATAACTGCTGACAGTGTGGTACACACAAATGTTGTTTTACCTGTTGTAGCTCTAGGAGATAAATGGGTAAGGTATTTAGACCTGCCCTGCTTCCGACCTCTTCAACTATTCATTTGAATATCCCACAGGGTAAAAATCATCTGTCTCTGTCCTTTCTCTCAGCAACTCTAGGAAGTATATGTGAAATGTGAACTACAGGTGCTGGAGGCAGTCTGAAAAAGTGTCCATATGTATATATATGTTAAAGGACTCAGACCATTTAAGAGAATGAAAAGCAGTGTAACAATACGCATTTTAACGATATGTTAATTTCTATCTCATTAAAAAATCATTACTTTTAAATACTGCTTAATAGAGCTCATTAAAGACTTCTTTGAACCTGTTTGCTCCTGATAAAATTAGTGTACAGATAAAAAGAATTGCATAGAAAAAGAAGTCTGTTTGCAGAAAAGTTGCTTTCTGCTGCCTGATTTCACAGTATGAAAATCTGCATATAATTTGTATATTCAAGTATAAGTTATATGTTCATGGAATACATAATATGCTACATTTTAAAAGACTGGCAGTAGTAACCTTGACAGGAGAGGTTACAATGACAGTGTTACTGTGTTGCTAGTAGCAACACCTGTGTTAAATGTGCTTTAAGATTGAGTTTTGAAGCTTATTGCTCTCACAGTACTTGCTGACATTTTGTGAAAAAGGGCTGGGATTATTAACGTAGTTTGGCAGCCAGCTAGTCTCTGCACCTCTGCCCCACTCCCACTGCCGTGTTCTCCAACTTTACACCTCTTGTCCCCTCTGTGATACGGAGTGAGGTGACACCGTCCTGAAGGACAGCTGATGGGGAGGAGTAGGAAACTCTGAGCTCAGTTAATCCTGTCTTCAAATGAATAAGGCAGGTTCACCTAAATACCTTAATGTATTCACTCCAGTGTTTAATTCATGAGCTTCTTTGAAGATGGAAGCATGATGAATTCATACAGCTTTATCTCTTCCTACTACATTTATGAAGTTACATATTGCTTAAATTGTCATCTCAATACAGAGTTCAGTATGGCTCATTGATTGAGTCTGTCCTGGCTTCTAGAAGCTTGACTGGAAAAAGGTTTTGTAAATCCTCAGTAATAGCAAGTAGAGGTTCCATTTTAGCTGAAATCCATACTGCTAATCACTTATGCAAGGCAGACAAAATACTTCATTACTGCTATAATTAAGATGTTAGGCTATTTTATGGTGCTGTGTTTCTGGGGAAAAAACTTGTTGATTAAACTCAAGCTACAGTGCTCTGTGTGGGTGTTTTGGTGGTGGCGTTTTTTGGTTTGGTATTTTGTTTGGTTCTTTTACTGGGAGATTTAATCTTTCATCTGTTTAGTGTGCAAGTGTGAGCTATGCTGAACAAATGAATGCACTTAATGAAATGCAAGATCAAAACTTTGGACTCTTGTAGTTCCATTCTCTGAATTGTATATATGAAAGTTGGAATAGCTGGGCGTTTTGTATGTTTTGTGCATCTAATAATTGTGTTGGGATTGGGGAGGGAGGGGAGATAGCACTCTTGCAATAGGTCAACAGTAACATCTTTCAGTTTAAGATCTGTCTTGTTCTTCTCAAACCACCTTGATCTCTCACTTTCCCCGCTTTTTCTTCTTCCCCTAAACATCCCATAATAAGTCTCATGGATTCCTTGTATTCAGTAATGTGGCCCACACCCTGGGCAGTGATTCTCTACCTCCATCCAAAACGTGATCTTCAGAGTTTCTCCATTGACTCATGGTGATGTGTTTCATGCCTGGGCAATGGTGCTGAGTCTCAGCTGGGACAGCCTTGAGAGGGAGGCCCAGACAGAGGGTTTGTTCCTTGGCAGTGCTTGGTTTGGGTTCCCATCTGCATTTGTGCATCCCTGTGCTCCTCTGGGCGTATGGAGATGGCCCTTCAATGTGCTGATGGCTCCTGGGATGGGCTTGGGGGCAGCTTGGGCTCCCTATCCTGCCATTGCTGCTCTGAACTCCTTTGAATGTGTGGAGATCATAGAATCATAGAATGGTAAGAGTTGGAAGGGACCCTGAAGATCATCTAGTTCCAACCCCCCTGCCGTGGGAATGGACACATCCCACTAGACCAGGTTGCGCAAAGCCCCATCCAACCTGGCCTTGAACACTTCCAGGGATGAGGCATCCACAACTTCTCTGGGAAACGTCTTCCAGTGTCTCACCACCCTCACAGTAAAGAATTTCTTCCTGATATCTAATCTAAATCTCCCCTCTTTCAGTTTAAAACTGTTACCCCTCGTCCTGTCACTACAATCTCTGATAAAGGGTTCCTCCTTATATTTTCTGTAGGCCCCCTTTGAATACTGAAATGCTCCAATAGGATCATCATATGTCCCATGGACTTCTGTACCTTCAGGTTCCTTAAATGGTCTCAACCCTAGTCTTCTCCTGCAGTGGGCGGTTCCTCATTCTCCCAGTCCCTGCCTTTGCCTTCTGTGACTTGGGTGTTGTAGCTAGAGCGCTTTCCTGTGAAGGCTGAGGTTAAAAAGTTGAGTACCTCAGCCTTCTCCATATTCCCAGTAACCAGGTCTCCTGTTTCCTTCCTGAGGGGGCCTGCTTTTTCTGTGGTCTTTTATCACCAGCACACCTACAGAAGCTTTTCTTGTTGCCCTTGATGTCCCTGGCCAGATTTAACTCTCTCTGGGCTTTAGCTTTGCTAACCCGATCCCCGGCTGCTCAGGCAATTTCTCTGTATTCCTCCCAGATTATCTGTTCTTGCTTCCACGCTCTGTAGACTTCCGTTTTGAGTTTGTCTGGGAGCTCCTTGTTCATCCACACTTTTTTGCCTATCTTCCTCTTAGTTGGGACACATCACTCCTAAGCTTGGAGGGGGTGATCCTTGAATATTAACCAGATCTTTTTATCATGTAACCTGTCATCAAGTCTAACCTGAATGATAGCCAAATATCAGAAAAACAGAGCTTCTAACTATCATTTGGAAACCAATCTGCAGTTTGAATACTGACGTGTATCTGGAATTTCAGATTTTAAATATTCATTGGGCTACTAAAGGCAAATGATACTGAGTATCAGTTCCCTCCATGCTGGATGTATTTTGATGCCTGTCTTTAGATGTCCTAAAATTGTGTGATTGTTTTGGAAAATTTTTGGTGATACTCTGTCGTCGTGTCTCCCCCCTCCCCCTCTTCACTAGTACAATTCATAGGATCAAAATGATGAATTAAAATTATCTAGAAGAAATTCTTTTAGGAGTAGATGTATGATATAAAAAAGGCAATATATGAAAATATATTTTTAAATAATAAATTGTCTGATGTTCTTGTAAGAAAAGGAAAATGTAACAAAACAATTGTAAACTGGGGTGCCATCTGTTGTAATTTCTGCTATCAAAGACTAATCAATACTTCCTATAGCTTGACTTTTGGGGGTGACATTTATCAACTGAATCATGCCCTGATTCTGTTTTTTAATAAAATGTGTTTGTTTATAATACCATCTTTATAATGCTTTAGCACTAATTTTGGTCCTGGTGAATTTTCCATTTGCAGCAGGTAACAAATAGCTTTCATGTTTCAGAAATGAGTCTGTTTTGCCTTCTGTGTGACACATAAAATATTGGATACATTAGCTTATTTAGTTTTTTAGGTGCATGAGATAAGAATAAGATTAATAGAATTTCTTTGTGCAAAAGTGCAAAAATAATAAAATAATAGTGGAAATTATAAATAGGAACTGGGTAAGTGAATTTACTTAGGCTTTCAATTTGCTACTTAATCTTTGTAATGGGGATGTAGAGTACCCTGTTGCTTTTCTACATAATATAGTGCTGTTCACTGAAGGTAAAGGGGGAAGTTGAGGTTACAGAATATTACTCTAATTGTTATTATTTATGTGATTGGCAGAAAGACTTGTAGTATAAGGATGAGATTGATTCAAACGACTGTGAAAAGTTCAGAGATGTGTCTGCAGTTTTGTTTTTTGTTTTCTGATACAAATTGGATGAATACGGATATGTGGGCTGAAGGATATTAATGAAGAATACTGTAATTTTACATGCTTTGCAAATGTCAAAAACTGTTATTAGATATCTCTATACTAATTCTTGTGTTCTTTCACCGCAGCTCTTTTCATTTACAACTTGTATTAAGGTAGATTTAAATCTAGGGTTTTTTTCCACCCCATCTATAATCAGTTAAAAGCCTCCCATGCCACCACTACAAAACCAAATGCATGTACAGCTAGAAATAGATTGTGCACCAATATTGTTCAGTAATACAGTTCTTTAACACCTATTGCCATTATTCTCTAACAAATATATCTTCCGCACATGAAATGTGGGACATACTTTTATTTTGCTTGGTGTAAAATTAGCAATTGTTAGAAAGCAGTCCAAATTTTTAATTAAAAATCACATGTTGTTCTTGGCAGGGGCAGGGGGTGAAGAGCTTAATTTCACTATTTCTTTTTGTTGCTATTTTACTTAAGGAAACAAGCAGAGATATAAAAGCCTGTGTATAGTTCCTGAAGGCATAACTGTGATAACCAAAAATGATGTGGGGAAACAATTCTAAATTAACTTGAAATTCAAGTTCTCAGAAAAAAAAAAAAGACCTCTGAAAACTTAGCATCACTCTGAAAAAAAAAAAACCCCAAACAATTCATTACTTGACTGTTGAAATATCAGCTTTCTTTTAATAGAAATTGTGGACATGATCCACGGTTGAGAACTATTTGAAACAGAATAGATATATTTTGTTATAAAGGTGCCAAAATTATAGTAGATACTAGCGTGAATGATTAATTTAATGGTTGAAACGCCAGCATCAGGTCTGTGAAAGGTTATGTGAGTTCCCTTTGCCATGTGTATCACCAGTTGGAGCTGTGGCAGGATAAAAAGATTTCTTGTGGGTACCTGAAGCTGGAGTGTTTGTACATGTGTTCTTGGGAGTGTTCTGTATTGACCAGGTCAGTACCTCAGTCTTTCAATTTGCCACGCTTCTGAGCAGCTGTTACTCATAAGTGAAAAGCATTTGCAAGGCTCCCTGCAGCCATTTGTTTACCTGCAGGCTAGAGGTGGCAGGGTTCTGTGTGAAGTGTGTGATCAGCAATTATGATACCATGATATAGGATAATGGGTTATCAATGAAATGAAAGTAAACTAGGTAAATAATCTATAAAAGGCAAACTTACTGCAGACACTTCAAGAGCTGCATAATCAGTTCAAAGAAAAAAATCAACTCCTTTTTTTTTATGAAAAGCCTCTATAACTGCTCTCTTTGGAGTTTTTATTGTCTGTTTGATAAATAATAAATATTGAACAGGGCAAGCTAAGCATCTATGAGACACCCAAATGCAAAAAGTATTTAAGTGAAGCTAAATACTGTAGATTTTGATGTGAGCATAAGTTGACAGGAAAGGATGAATACCACATATAACTCAGAATTGTGTTTCGCTGCTTGTGCATGTTAAGAGGAGATCAGTGGACTTCAGGACTGATGAAGTTCTCCTTCCTGCTCTGCTAGAGTCAGAGGAAGTCCTCCCATCCCTGCTAAATGTCAGACTGCCCCTTTTTCCTTTCCCGTTATTCCTAATATGCCAGTGTATATACCACCACATACACGCACTCTGAACATGGCTGGCCATAAAATGATCAATATACATAGGAGAACATCACCCTTAGCTGTTCAGGCACCACATACCGACAAACAGCGCTCACATAAGGATAAGCTGTACGTGTCCCAATCCTGTTCTTACTCACTGGGTAAACAGGCTCAAACTCAAACACAGAGGTTTCTCTGGAAGGTGTCCTTCAACCCATGTTCACACCCATATCCAGTTGCAGACCTATAATCTCTGTCTCTCCTATAACCTCTCTCTTAATTTACTTGCTGGGTAGTCAAGCTTGAAGTTTGTTAGCATCTCACATGCGTGCACACACAAAATAGATGACACTCATGAGGAAGGAAAGTTTGGAATAGAGTTTAATAAGATAGGATGAACTGCCATACTCAGGCACCAGACTTGGACCTGCTTGTGTACAACCAGCTGCTTTCTTCCTCCTCATCTCTCCTCTTTGCTGTTCACGCTACTTCTGATACACTGTGATCCCTTCCTTTTTCATCCTTGTCTCCTTGCAGATAAACAACCTGCCCCCAATTTCTTTTTTTCCCTTTAAGGCCAGTGTTGCTATATCCATTCCCCAGTTTGGTATTTCTGGTGTTACCTAAAGTAATCTGAGACTCATCGTAGTCTTGAGATGTTTACCAAAGTTCTGCTGGCTTAACTAGACTCTGCTCCCAAAAACGTTTCTGTTGCTCCTCCTTCAGCTATCCATGAAGTATGTCTGTTTCTCCCATAACTCTCCCTTGAACTGTTTGTGAAACCCAGTTGTTCCTCATGGCACTACTTGTAATTTTTATTAATGTCTTCCTATGCCTTCTCTCGCGTCCATCAGATTCTCACATGATGTTCAGAAGTTCCTCTTGCCCTCCTCAGCTTAACTTCTCTTCAAGGCCCAGCTACCTGCCCATGTGCTTCACCAATGCAATTTTTCTTTTTTGTTACAGGAATGAGTTGTAGCCTCCTTTTCCCAAGGTTCAGCTAGTTTTCATTCCCCCTAGCTCGACTAGCCTGTACTTAGGCTCAAGAAGACACTCAGGCTGTCGTTGAACCAAGCAATTTTACTCTTCTGCTTAACTGCTCCATATGGATACATGTGAACCGAGAGTCTGACTTATTGCAAGGTGGGGTAGGAGGTTCACCTGTCCAGAAAGAAAGAATCAGGAAAACAGAGCTGCAGCTGGCAGCTTCTATGAATGCATGGGAGACAGATCCCTTCTCTTGTTTGGAAACAGGCATGAATTTTAAGTTTGTCTGTAAGTTATTATCCTTGTTGTCAACACTCATGACAAAGTATCGACAGAAAATTGATTAATGTTAGAAGAGACCAGCAATTCTGATAAATGTTCCAGATATTTCTGTAATTGTAACTTTGCATGGAAAAACATAATTGTCTGACTTCACTTTCCTACCTTTTGATTTTGATAATCTCCTATTAAATTATTACAAAGCAGCTACCTGCTAGGCCTTCAGAAACTTTACAGTGCGTTGTCAGTAAACAAAGGAAAAATAGAAAATCTAGAAAGTTGTGACAGATCATTCTTACCCTCTCTTCAGACAGAATTGAGGAATTTCTTCAGAAAAACTTAAAGCTGGCCGTAATGGATTTTACATCAATTGGTAACTGGCAGATAATGTGACACTATTAAGATAGACTTGAGCTCCTTAACTTTATCACAAAAATAGTGCCACTGATAAAATCCAGACAGAATATCTCTTTCTATGCCATAACCCAGACCATTCTTAATGAGTACCTGGCCTTTCTGGTATGTGATGATTAGCATTAGGAGCTATGGATTATATTATCAAAACTTGAAGAAATTTGGTTATTTACAGTCTGTGTAGGTACAAGTGTAAAAAGATTAAAGATCAAAATCTGAGAGTTGAAAGATTATTTCACAATTCTTCTACTTTGATCCTTGGAAGTGCAATAGGGGAATTGGTGCTTGACTTCCCAAAGAGCTTACTCTACGTACAAACCCCTATTATTATTAGCCTTTTTGCAATAATAATACCTGTAATCCAAAATAATACAGAAAAGCTTCATTAATACTACCTTTAAAATGGTTACACAAGCTGTTAGCCGTGTTCCTTGGTGTTATGCCAACTCTTCCCATGTGCCTCTGTGCTCTGACGTTGAGAGTTTCAGGCTTCCTGGAGCCAGAGTGGTGGTGAGAAGCTGCAGCACGTCAATAGCACCTGGGAAACGTTTCATGCTGATGGAGACAGCCACTTATTCCTTATTCCTGAGGGTCTGTGAGGGCTTATTTTTTTAATGGAGGGATGATACTTGAATCTCCTGAAAGGTTTCTGAATGATCCCTTTTGAAAATTTCTGCGTCTAAGCATCCATGTGAAAGGAAAAGCATTTTAAAAGTCTGAAAAAACTGTGAGATGATAATGCCTGCAGCACTTGCAAGTTGGGCTTATATTCCCTAGTCTTTAAAAGCTTATGTTGTGATTAAGCAGGTGTTTCTGTCCTACTTGCTGACAGTAAGTTTGCTGAAACTAATTATTTGGGGTTGGCCTTACAAAACCAAGCTTTCATATTCAGGGCCAATGCTGGCTCCTATTCATGAGTGTCCTGGTTTCAGCTGGAATAGAGTTCATTCTCTTCCTAGTAGCTGCTGTGTCTTGGATTTAGTAAAATAATGTAGATAACACATATTCATTTAGCTGTTGCTAATTAATGCTTATATTAAGTCCAGGACTTTTTCAGCTTCCCATAGAAGCTGAGAAGGAGCATAGATGGGACAGGTTGGCCAAAGGAATATTCCATACTATAAACATTATATTCTGTGTATAAATAGGGGTTGGCCTGGGGGCAGTAATCTACAATCGCTGCTTGTGACAGGCTGGGCAATCGATGACTGGTTGGTGAACAATTGCATTGAATCACTCATTTTGTAAGTTCCTTTACCATTATTATTATTATTAGTAGTAGTATAATTATTATTTTCTCTTTCATTACTGTTGTATTTAACTGTCTTTATCTTAATCCGGGAGGTTTTTTTTTCTTTTTTTTTTTTTTTGTTTTCCCCTCTTCTCCCTCTCCCCACTCTAGCCGGGGGGACTGAGTCAATGACTGTGTGGTCCGAGTTGCTGGCTGAGGTTAAGCCATGACAGATACAAACTTCATAGATTTTATCAAATCTTAATTGCTACTCTACATACATATTTTTGACAAGGTCCTAATTGATCAGAATCTTGGAATATATCTGCCTGCACCTTTTCTTTAAAATAAATGCACTGAAAATACCAAAGGGCTTCCAACTGAGGTTTAATAAAACAACAACTAGAACAAGGTGTAGCTTTTTAAAGAAATTTAAAATCAGCTTGTGACAGCTGGAAAAAAAAGAAACTGGAATCACCGTCTCCCTGCTCGTTTTGCCCTTGTAGAGCAGGCTTTTTTCCCCATGGCCTTGCTCTCCAAGTGATTTTCAGTTCTTCACACATCCACCTCTTGATCTTTAGAAGAATCACTTTGTCTGCCACCTCTGAGATCTTGGTGATACATCTGCTCCCTACATCTTCTCAGGAGTCTTTCAGTGTGCACCCATTCTGCAAGTTCCTTCTGTGCTGTGTTGCAGTTTCTGCCTGTCTTGTACTCCAGAAAGCTTTCCCCAGCTGAGCATCCTCACTTCCTCTCAAGGCCATCTCTCCACCTGTCCAGCAGGTCCCTCCTAGTACAACACGCAAGCTCAGCCATTCTTGCATGTTGTGCACATGCATCCTTAAAAACAAGACTGAATGTGCACTAAATTACAACCAACCAGAAAAACGATGTTATCCTTCACAACATGTAAAATAGACAACAGACATGCAAGTCCAAAGACTTGTTCATCATCATTCCCAGAAGTTCCTGAAGTGTTTTAAATCGGTAAAGGTAATGTTGTTATAATGTAAAGTGATTTGGCGTAGCTTACCCTTTTTGGCAAGTTTCTCGTGTAGGAAGCGTGGAGTTATATCCCACGCTAACAAGGATAAGATTAAATGCTGAGGGAAACATCATGTTATAGTGTTACATGAGAAACTGTTTAGGTTAACATTTTTGTAAGTGTTTATTAGACCATCTTGCTTTGAATTTATAAATGCTTTGGCCTCATAGGGCACTGTACATATTTTGTTCAACAAAACTAATTTTAGTGATAGAAGTACATCTTTCATTTAATAATTATATTATAAGCACTTGGAAACAGGGTCTAATTATGCCTGCTGGCAGGCATTTAAAATGTCTGGCAAATGTATGAAAATACTTGTGTATTTTTTTGTGTTGTGCTCAATTTTAACAATAAGTACAGGTTATCCTCTGATGTTTTATGGTCTGCCGTTATCTTTTCACTGTAGATTGAGTGTGTGCCATAACTCGCTGAAACCATACTACACAGAATATAAATACTCCAGGCAGAACATGTCCTAACAATAACTTCATTGTAAAACTTTGCATGTCCCGTGAAAATAAAGTTATGCTTTTTAGGCCATAATCAGAGTTCAGTCCTTCAGAACAGAACGTGGTAACTGGCAAGATTTTGTAGTTTAAAGTTTCTTACTTGTTTCTGAATTTCCATGTATCCCACCTGCATGTTGGAAGGGGGGATATATTTACGAGTTGTTAGGCTCTCAACCGGAGATGAATGTAGATTCTGTTCATCTCATGTATTTGAGACAAACAGATGTGGTGCCCAGGACAACTTATGCCATTCCATTATTAAGGTTTTGGGCCTTTGCTTGGGTGGAAGGCACTGCTGGAAAGGCAGTGAGGATGGAGTTGTGCAGGGCATCGCTAGCTGCCCTAGCACTTTCGAGCATCAGTACAGCTGGGTCATAGGAGATTAACCTACTTCTTATCTAGGGGCACTGCAATAATCAAAGCTAGTTAGTGTGGTCATATAGCATAACTGCTACTATCCATATGAATGCTCTGATTTTGCTACTGTCACTGCAACAGTAGTAAAGCAAAAATGAGATGTTTGTATAAACAGACTGACCCAGCCAGTGAGACAAAGACCTCATGCAAATTGGTGGCACTCCAGTGACTAGCACTAGAGCCAACCTTTTTTTCTAAGAGTTATCCTATCCCCATACTTGAATCCTAAGTGCTGCTTAAAATTAATTGCTCTGATGAGGTAGGAACAAGTATACATTTCTCATAGCTGTTAATGTAAGAGTTACTACAGGAAAAGGAGGGGAAAAAAAAGACACCCCACTTCCACCTCCAAAAACGGAGATGTAATTTTATTGATATAGATGGCTTGTTTTATGTTCTTTTGAGGTTAACTACACAAACCTTCAGATGCAGTTTCGTAATGCTTAGCTCAGCTCCAAATCCAGTAGACAATAAAAACTGGTGAAATGTGATTGTATTAAATAAGCTTTGAAGTTCTGCTGCTGCTGCATATTTTTTTTAATGTTTAGAGATATCTGCAAAAATGCATGCAGAGGAGAGAAGAGCTTGGAAATCCAGTCAGGCATGTGATTGCATGAGAAAAATGAGTGCGTAATTGGAGATTGAATTTGTGCAAGATTATGTTACTCATAAATATTTTGTTTCTACTTTCTAGATGGCTAGCTAGAGTTATACTGAAGTACTTCCATGCTCAGATGTCCTGACTGATTATTGCGTGGAGATTAATAAATTAACTATATAGGTGTAATATAATTGGCGGCCTAAATTTTAAGCTTTACAGAGCTGATTAAGACCTCAGGCTGTGACAGAATATCGGTTTCTTAAGTTTCAAACCCCTAAAACTATATTCCCTTGCTAGGTAAAGTACTTCTCTTGCAAGTGATTATTTTTTTCCCTTGTGAATATATGAATGTTAACTGCAAAGTTAACTGGGCCTCACCACTATGGAAATACCACCCTTTAGGATGCTTCTAATCAAGCTACTTAATTGAATTGCTGATAAATACTGTCAGGAGCAGAACTGAACCAGCACAGCAATATGGCTTCAAAGGAGTCCCACCAAATGGATGCATATGTAGACTTTGTTACATTGTGAAAAATAAGATCTTGCAGAATAGAAGATTAAAAGTGTGGTGTTCTTAAATTCCGATATAAGCTAGTATCTTCTAGTTGGTATAATTAATGCAAAGTTTAGTTTAGGTGAATGCTAAAAATTTGTAGGATTATGACTTTATTTAAAGGACTGTACAGCTAATATACAGACCCATGTTTTGGCAGCAGACAAATATGCATGATTTACTTCAGTTTAACAAGGAGTTAATTTTATAAAAATACCATTCAAATCTAAAAAAACCCAAACCTTCAAAACCATTTCATTTGGTTTCTGGAAACTGTACAGTACCTATCTAACAGACTTTAGAAAAAATCTGAGATTTCTTTTTTTAATTGGGAGGGGTGTGAATTCAGTTTTAAGGAGAGAGTTGGAACAAATAGACGCTAATGCTCAGATCCAACTGATCTTCAAAAAAACTTCCCAGAATGGTAGTATAAGTTTACATGGAGGTACTTTATTATCAAAATCTTTCAGATATTTCTATTTGTATGACATTAGAATAGCATCTCAAGACTGGACTATGGCAGAAGAGCATGAAGTTTTACACTTTAAGTGCAGTGTGACACTTCTGCCTATTTGTTGGGCATGGAAGTCAGAATCTTCTGGAATAATGAATTATGTTATTCTCATTGTTACAGGCAATACTGTCGTGTTCAAGACAGGAGAAGCAACACATTGTGTTGAGTTGTTGGGTGCCAAAGGCAGCCCAGGTTGGGTGACTGCTGTGCTTGCCCAGTTTTTCCTGTGAGACTCATCCTCCATTGGTTCGGGTGGTTCCTGCTATAGTAGTTCCTGTAACATACAATTCAAATCAAGGGTTATTTTCCCCTAAGGCTAAATCTCGAGGTACACACTGGATTCCCTCATCATCCTGCATTGTGCACCACGTGCATCCATGTCCTGTAGTGAAAGCAATCCCAGGAATGCATTTGCCTTTTTCGGAGGGAGGAGCAATCCAGTCAGTTCCATATGTGTGCTATGGTGACCTCAGCTCCATCCAGAGCCCACAGGGACTTTTTTTGGGCAGGGCCAGGTCATCATATATTCTAGTGTTAACAAGCAGGTGGCTTCTGCTAAATTTGCTGAAGATACAACTTCAAGATTTCCAAGGCACACAAACACCGTTAGCTTGGACATAATTTTGTTACACTCCTTTGAATCTGGAGACAGATCAGATGGGTGTTTACAGTGTTTATCTCTGTTCAGCTACATCCTCCTTGTGACTCCTCCTGGATATTGCAATTGTTAGCTTAATCTTGTAGAAAGAACAATTCCATGAAGAAAGAACTTAATTTTTTTTTTTTTAAAGGAGTTGAGTTCTTTCTTGGTTGCTGATGTAGATTTCAAGGCTACATGAAGTGAATGAGAACATACACAACCCAGTGCACGTGACCCAGAGCACGTATGTTTTACTGTCTGACTACAGTCTTCTAAATCCCTCTGATAAGCCTCAACTTTAATTTACTATTTTTAAAACTAGAATTTTAAAATACCTGGGATTTGTGGTTTTTTTTCAAATTAAAGTTTTTGGCAGCTAACTTTTATTGTGATAATCTTTTTTATGATAGTTCTGAAGAAACATCCAGGCACTCCTTTAACTAGAGGGAGCTTCTCCAGGCAGGGGACTCGACAATGAACTTTCAGTTGATCATGTGTTTTGACCACAAGAAGAGACACTCAGCATCTTAAATCTTATTGCTGCCACTCTGCATGTGTGTGGGGGTTCTTTGCATACACCCAATACAAGCTGGATTCTTCAGTTTACTAATTTCAGCAAAATTCTTCCCAAGAATCTGACTTGGGTAGAATGGAGAAGTTGTTCAAGGCAGCTTGATGTTTTCTTGCAAGACTTGAGGCAGAGGAGGAGCTGCACTTGTGGATTTAGCAGTTTCTAGGGACTGGAACACCCAGCTGTATTATTACGTATCAGTTTTTAATTTATTAGGCAGTATGTAGAGACTGATTTCTGCTAGAATTCTGCCAGCAAACTGAATGTGCCATTAATTACTAATTTCTGTCGTCTTTCAGCAGTGTCCAGTAGGTGGCACAAGGACACAAGGAATTTGTACAATCCTTTTCTTATCGGAGTTCTTTTATGTTTGATTCATTTCAAGGATTGTAATTCAAATTTAGTCCAGATCGTTGAAGTGCTCCCACTTCTTTAAGCATATGTATCTCAAAATTTTATCTTCATTAGGTGTGTGTGTTTTCTTTTTATGCACTTTCTGCTTATCCTTTCATACCAGTTGGATTCTGCAATAGACTGTAGAGAGGAAAACAAAATATTTTCTGTCTATATTCGTAAGGGATTCCTCAGTATATCCCTTGGGAATGGTGGCAGGTAATCTCTCGTGTTGCTGCATACTAGGATCATAAAGTAAATGTTTTTTGTCTAGAGATAATTGTCTTTCATGAGGAATCAGAAGTTTTATCTCAACTCTACCTTCTACATCTTTTTTATAGATCACTTGGTATTTATTTTAAAACTATTTAGCTTTTCCCTTTCTTTACTATGCTATGAAACTTACTACTACAATTTTCAGATTGCAGTTCCTGATTTGTATGATAGTAGGAAGTTACTCCTTTTGCACAAACTACTGTTCTTATTCAGAGGAAAACCCCTAGAAATTTCATCCACGTGTAAGTCACATGTGAGGCTGATCTGAGACTTTAAGAATGGTGGCGATGCTTTCACTTTCATTTTTACTGTCTTCTGTAGCAAAATGTCTACATGTTGAATATATGGTTTTTTCTCATTGTCATCCTTACTAGTTTCCCTGACAAAACTAAAGTATTTAGTTTTCTAAAATAACACAAGGAAGTACACGGGGAAGAATTTGGGTTATAATTTTATTTTATATGGAGCTGAGCACAGACAGAACACATTAATTACAAGGAACAGAGAAAAAGCTGTAGTGGAGATACTGCAGATATACAGTCAAGGCATACTGGCTATCAACTGATGTAATATTTATCCATTATGTGTATAATTATTTGTATTTTCTCTGATTACCAAAATAAGAAAAAATAATTATTGTCTTAGCAGTATATAACTGGTAAAGCTTTGAGAGTCTGTAACAAAATACACTGGAAAAAGAGAACAGCACACTTTTACATTAGCATGTGTCTGCAATGTAAATGCATAGTATTTACACTGTATTTACACTATCCAGGTCTACTTCAGAATCTTCTTTGTCTTAGGATATATTATTAGATCTCATTCTTCCTGCCAAGAGACATTTAGATACGGTAGCCATATTTCATCACTTTAGATAAGGAAAGAAAGCTAATTGAGTTTTAAGGAAGCCAGTCATTATGAGAGAAAATAAATGAAAGAAGGTCACTGAAAAGTTATCGTAGAGCTAATCTTTACTTCTTTCTGCAAAAGCTTTTTCTCATATGGGTAAACTTCATGGGCTCGTCTTGTATTGAAAAGCTTCAGGGGCAAAGCTGTACGTGCAGTTTGTGCTGCCCCCCTTGTGTAGCAAAGGCACGAGGACTACTCAGTGAATGTGGCATCAGGCTTGTAAAAATGTGTTGCCAAAACAGAACCCAGTCTCAAGTATCATGTTGCTTGGCTTGTAAAAATGTGAAGATAGCTATCATACTGTTTTTAATTTACTCGCTTGGCCTGTGACTATGATAGCTCCTGTAGCACTGTGTCAGTAGCGCTTCCCTTCAGAATACCGATGTGAGATACAGCTCTGGTGGCAGCAGCTGCTGCTGCATTTTTCCTTTCTTTTCTTCTTGCATCTGAATGTCATGTGATGGTTCCTTGGACAAGCGTATCTGAAACCATATCTGTGTTTTAACTGAAATTACTATATGAATGCTCCTCCTTTTNATTTAATGTTAGGGTATTAAATGAGTTCTTTAATATATCTTGTGTATGGAAAGGCATCTTAATATGGAAAGATTTCTTACTACTATGAAGAGTTTTATTTCAAAACTACATTTAAAATGGTGATTTTGTACTTTCAGTGTTTTCTACAAAGATTAAAAACCCAANAGGTGATCTAAGAACCACATTACCAGATGCTAACCTTCAACTTTGTTTCCTTGTTACTTTTGCCTTCAAATAAGAAAATGGTCACACAATTGATTATACTGGGTTTTTGGCATAATTCGTATATGCCTGAAACTCCTAACAAAATCTCCATTAAAATAAGAAAAGACAATCAGGTGGTCTGTGCATTAGCAGTTATTAAACCTCAGTTTCACAAAAATGAAACAGTGTAATAGCATCTAATAATTTCCATCATGCTTGCTAGAATGATNTACTTGTTATATTAATCATTTTTTATGAATATGTGTAAAATTGCTGTGTTGTTATTTAAATATGTTTCAGACTAATTTTCCATGCACTGCTTGCAGTGGCTCCCAAAATTATTTGGTGTTTGCCAAGAGAATGTGAAAGAAAACCACATGCATTATCCATTCTTCCCATCCTTGAGGAACTGGGTAGTTGCTTGGTTTTCGTAAACTCCAAGAGACTGTTTTTACCAGTCACTAGCAAATCTTCCAGCTAAAGCTTTTCCTCACACAAGGATTAAATACTGTTAACTTTCCTGTTAACCCTTACAAAATTTCACTTCATGTTGTGAGAAAACAATGGTATTAAGTGTTAGATTGACAGTTTTCCCTGTCATACAACATAATGTCCTATCTGGCAGTGCAGCTGTAAAAGCTTTGGCAATTTTCCAATATTTTTTTCCAACAAATGTTATTTGCAGACCCCACTTCTTTTTTTTTTTTTTTTAATGCTGGGGTTAAGAACATTTCCAGTCTTCATTTTTCAGCCCTTCTGTTTGTGCATGTTTCCTTAACACATTGCTCTCCTGGATAGTCACTGTCAGAAAGAATCGATATCATAGTAGGAAATGAGATTTCTGGGGGGGGTCTTCTGCATGTCATCTTACAGATAGGGGCCGAATCCAACTTGAATAGTAAGATGTAAATACTAAGAAATGCCATCCAAATTTTTACAGATAGTAGTATTTGACCTTAATGTAATGTGTACCTGAACTGTATGTTGTATATAAACAAGAGGATTTTGAAGTTGAACTATTTAGTAATCAATCTGATTTACCAGCTTCATTTGTATCAGAGGAAATGCCTATCAAATAGAGTATGTTGGAATAAGTATTTTTGGTTTTTACTGAATTTTCTCAACTACCATTTCAAAGCAATAATGAATAAAATGAGTGAGTTGTCTCAAGAATTGTAATGGAGAAGAAATTGGTTACAAATACTGTGTTAGATGGAAAATATTTATTGTGGCCAAATGAAATCGTTGCTAACGTAAAATAATCTTCTAGCAGATGAAGCACTGGCTATCGCTTTCTTATTGAATGCGAGCTTAGTAAATAGGCCAAGAAAAACTTACTGTATGATGTAGCAATGCCATAATGCCTTTCCATAAATTAGACTGAATTTATTTAAAAAAATTAAATTTATGTGATCTCTAGAAGGTGATTTCTAGAAGTTTTGTGGTTTTTAAGGTAGGCTTTTGTTCCTTCAAGTGGTGATAAAGATAGCTGATCTCATATCACATAGACACCAGTGACTTTCTGTGTCTTCCCATCAGTCATAGCAGGAAATTATGACACATTAATAATACACTGGCACAAAATTACCATCCTTAGATTAAAATCCAGCCCACTAATTTTGTTCTTTCTGATTGTGAAGTGGCTGAAATTTTTATTTAGTAGACACGAGGAGTTCAAGGACTTCTAGTTAGTTTATCAACAGGATGCTCTGCAGAATAAGAAAATTTGATGGGCAACTGCTACAGGATGACATGAGTATGTAAATTTGGCTACTTAGGACCAAACTTTGGTCATACCGATAGATAAATGGGCAGGATAGACTCCTAAAGATGAGAATTTTTATAGGGAAATATGCATAAATAAAATGAACAAGTGATGCTTTTTCTGTTGGCAGTCAAGCAGAAGCATTTGCATGCGTGTTCTGCAGTTAGATTATTACATGAGTTGCATGTTCATACTCTAAGAACATTATTAAAAGACTGACTGGTAGCTTTTATGTCTACTCTGCAATAAAAGTTATTAGTAAAGAAGTACAAGCCAGTATCTTTGAAATCATATGAATGCCTCAGTGACCCTGCAGGTCAAGTGCTTGGGGATTCCCAGTCACCAAGGCTGGAGCAGATGTCCTACATTTGGTTACCTTTAGCAAAAGGTCTGCAGGATTTGCACGTTCTGTTATGTGTCCATCTGATGTGAAAGTCAGGAGCACACCTAGCGCCTATTTGGGAATAACAGCTAGAAACTTAAATGGAATTCCCAGACAACTAACAGTTGTCTACCAACAGTTGGCCAGAATGCATCTATCCCTGGCTCATCACGTGTTCTCCGTCATTAGTGAATGATGGAGTTAGTTGCCAGTCTTAGTGTCAAAGGTGCATTGCTGTTGCTCCCAATCTGGGTAAGAGGTTTGATTTGACAAAATAAAGTAATTCATTGCACAGGAAGATAAAGGAATCAGAAATAGGGTTATTCTCCAGTTCTTTGTTCTGTCTCAGATCCATACTCCTGAAGATAAAAACATTAAAGGACCATCACCTCCTCCCCCTATCAAGGATTCTGTGAGCATTGCTAATGGGTGCATCGCTCAGAGCAGGGAGGAAACTTGGGTTGGTAGCTGCATTTTAACAGAACTGCGAGACATGCCTAGTGTCTCATTAAACACTTCACTTTGACTTCCTTGCCTCAGACAATGCTATTGCTGCCAGTGGTGCTTGCTTCAGTGAACTAGGAAAACACAGAGAAGAGCGTGATTTGCTTTGTTTGCTTGTTCTACTGTTCCAGCTGGATTAAGCTAAATTATTCTCATCTCAGTGACTTGCTGCAGGCGTAAAAGGACTGTGGTTCTTACGCTGGTGAGAAACATTACCTCTGCTCCAGAATATCTCTTATTTTTCCCCTCTTATGCGTAGTGTGTTCCTCTGATGTTTGGTAGTTAAGCGAATCATAAAGTTTTCATGCTCTGCAGTCGGTATATTCACATGTAAAACTACTACTATGCTTGTCATGAAATTGTAATAGGACACAGCACTTACCACAGCTGTGGACTTTTTTCCAACCATCTGAATCTCCAGGTGTGCCCTTGAATTGACAGTAACAAGGTGATGTGCTGCTGCTATACTTTTACTGTATTTTTATAATCTCATCATCTGAGAAAATTGTTTCATAGGAAGGAGTTACTATAGATACCTGTTCCTAACTTTTTCCCGCATTTACATGATTTTACATGTTAGGAATTTCATGTGAAAACATATAAAGGATAGAAATATAGATGTAATATAAAGCTCCATTAACTTTATGGATTAAAATGGTAAATTTCAAGCAAGTAATAAGATATGTTATATTTCAGATTAATAAAAATATTCTGTAAAATTCAAAGCAAAGCTTTTAAATTACTGAACGTAGTTCCTGGCTACTTAGTTTTCTCTGTGTCAGTGTAAATAATAATATCCTGTAGTTACAACACTTGAATTTCACTTTGCAAGAAAGGAAAGAATGAAAAATATACATTTTTCTGCCTTACAGAAAATTCACATACATGTGGGGTTTTTTCAGTCTCAAAAAACCCCCAACCAAACAACTTGGAATTCCATTATCTTTGTTAATATATTTTGAAGTGAAAGAGTTGTCAAGAGTGAAATTCACCTTACACAGAAGATCAGCAGCACAAAGCCCTTCATTGCCACTACATTTTTAATATAGTTGGAGAAGGAAGGGAGACAAAGGGAATCTTGGGTTGCATTTAGGACTGTACCTATTTCCTCTCTGCTACATCTGTGTAGTTGTGGCTGTTGGCATTCGCAGTTAAATGGGCCTCTGCTGCCACTTTTTCAGATCCTCCAGAGGACATTTGGGCTACTCTGCTTCCTGCCACCACTGCTCAATGACTTCCAAATCCCATTATCTTGTAGGATTTTATCTCTGCAGGTGTGTTTTGAGCAATGTTATATTTAATAAACTCTACAATAGAAGAAACTAATTTGAAAGAAATGAGCAGATTTTGGGGTGTACTTAATTTGCTTGATTTCTATTAGTCTGCTTAGGCGTTGGATGTTTTGGGAGGGCTTGTTAAGGGTTTTCTTTATACTGATAACTAATACTTCAAGTGATACAGTGAACCTGGTTTTTAACTATTCAAATGGCATTTTTATTGTCACCACATCACATTTGTACAAATCATGCTTTTTAAATATAATTTCTGAAATTAATTTTAAGAGATATTCTAATTTATAGTATAGACACTTGGAAGGGGAACAATTCCTGGTGATATACTGCTTTTACTGCTTTCTGATGGATGATGGGAAGAATCAGTGTCTTGTCTTTTTTTTTTTTTTTTTTTTTTTTCTTTCTGTCAAGGGTACATGTTTATGCACCATGTGCCAAGAGTGGAGTATGGAAACATGTTGTCAGTTAGTGAGCTACTGTCCTTCCTGTAGTTACCATTCCAGCCCTTGAGGTTAAGAAAAGTTTGCATTCTTGAGGCCAGATTCAGGTATTGAGTTGGCGGAGATTTGGCTCTTTCCTTCCTTGCGTCCACTGGCTTTTGGAAGGATTTAGGATTAACCATAGAATTTTAGCACACAGGCTCTTCAAAGTAAATTTCCTCATAAAATATATACAAATATAAAATGGTATCAAGTTCCTAGGGAGATAGCACCGGGGAAGTTCCAGACTGGACTCAGCAACAGATGGGAACTCGATTCCAGATAACAGACAGGGTCCTCCTCAGATATCAGTCACCGAGCAAGGGGAGCCATTGAAGGAGCTGCCCCTTTGCTCCCTCAGCTTTCATCCTGGGCATGGGGCAGATGGGAGGGAACACCCCATTGGTCAGTTTGGGTCACCTGACCTGCCCATGCCGCCTCCCCACAGGTGACCAACCAAGGCAGCTGACCCTGGTTGCCTCGGCAACAAGTGTAAGCCAGGGCCCCTCTCAGCCAGCAGAGAGCTGGCCCTGCTGCACCCCACGCCAGGACGTTTCCACGTGAGACTATATTTAAAAAATGTGAATTACATGTTTCGGGCTTAGCTTTTATTGGCAAGCTACAGCATCTTTATCTTACCGTAAATTACTACAAAATTTTTCCGAGCGTATAACTCATGTAAGAGCTGAATCTCGTAGACCACACCGGGAATCGCTGATACTCAACAAAGTGGATTTTGCATGTGAATGTGGCATTTTAAGCTATGAAATTTAGTGATGCATTTTTTCTTTCAATGATGAAATTTCAAGATTATAGAATTGCCAATGCTAGTTGTCAAAATGTAAAGTCTTTTGAGATACCTGTTCTTTTGTTTACGGTTTCATAATTTTTTTAGCAGAAAATCTGTTTTTTTAAAACTTACAAATCACACTCATTAGGTGTTTAGGTCTGCAATTGTTGATCTGTTCTAGTTGGTGAGCACAGTAGTCCCTTCATGCTTTTCTGTTACGATGTTAGAAAAATGTGATTTTCCCAAGCTGCTCCAACCAAGCAGTAGACTGATTCCTTTGAAAATCTACAGTTCTTTTACTGGAAAACTTGAGCTTTAATAACAGTATAATTTTGAAAAACTGTATATAGGCTAGAAATTGTTAAATCCATGTACTATAAGCATCTTTTGACCAGAGGTAACAGAACAATCTAAGTACCAAGGAACACTGCAATAAACACTCAGATAGGAACACCAGAAATTCAGCAACTAGTTTCTGTTAATTTTGTTACAGCATCTCCAGAAATGGCTTCAGAAATAAACATACCAAAATGTCTTACTCTGTTTGAAATTCTACTTGCCAAAAGCAACCACATGACAATTTTAAGCTTGAGTGTCTGTTGGGGAAAGCTTTACAAAGCAAAGATGAAGCCTAGCACCCCCAGGAACAGTCATAGCCAAAGAAGCTGTGCATGTAATGGCAGCATAAAACACTATTAACACTGTCATTATGTTTAATAAAAGCACTGGAACAGCTCTTACCGTAAAGGTGAAAGAAAAAAATTTATCCTAGTTATAAACATACCTGACAAAGAAACACTTTGACCAGTTATTTAATTTTAATTTTTCAATTTTAAAATAAGCTTTCTGGCATTTTTGTGTCCCAGTAATATATATTTATGTGTCATTGAGAAATTGGGAAGTTGGGGAAAATTGGGAAGTTTGAAAATTTATTATGTAATAGTGTAAACAAATGAAAATATCTTCTATTATTTGCAATTGTACAAAGGCAGTCAAATAGGAGTCATCATGCTATTAGAATAGTTTCTTTTTTTAAGGATAGGGTGAAAAGGTTATGAAATCAGTGAATGGTGATCCTTCATGATGAACACCATGTCAACACTGTATTATACTCAGCCTCATTCTGTCCCTGGACATACCGAGTGTTTACAGCAATTATCAACAGTTTACATCTGATTCATTTCAAGGATTGTACTCCATTATTTAACTTAACTACCTTCCTCATCTCTCCTATCTGTTAGTATCATAGTAAAACAGTGACTTGCTGTAGCTATGATTAACATCATCAGTTTATGTAAAAGAAAAAAAAAAAAAAATTATGAGCCTCGGTTGTTCTTTTGTTTCGCTACCTNTTGTATCGCTACCCATGACTACAGCTTTGCAGTGGTTGCACTGCTAACTCAATTTTCAGCACTGGAGTCTAATTTAGACCTGTCAGTGGATAGACTGTATGCACACTTTGGAACTTCGGGAGAGGTTCAAGTGCAGTGCTGGGGAAAAATCCCCAGGCTCTGATAATGTTAAAGAAATTTTTGGTCTTCCAAGAAATAAAAATGTAATGCACTGAAAAACCTGCTATGTTTGGCAGATGTTTTCAGAAGAAAGCAAGCAGTTTTGGTTATCTCAAGCTACAGATTGATAATAAAAAAGATCTCAAATCCTGAGAAATTTGCAAAACAGCACAGTTGCCATTTTACAGGTGATGTCTAACTCCCATTCAGAAAGCTTGTTCCTCTACATAAGCAAACAGTATCGTGGCTTCAGCCGCTCCACTGAAACTGAAGCAGACCTCTTGTTCATTCAAGCTTCTGTTGAATTGTTCTGAGGATGGTGCAGGATTACATTGTCATCCTGTTTTCAAAATGGTGTTTTCCACTGTTAATGTCAAAATAAATTTTGGGGTGGAAAGTATCTGAATGTCCTAGATAATGGCCGCCTTAAGAATTCAGTTTGAATCCATTATATTACTCTAATAAGACTAGCAAAAGCATAGTAATGTCCTATATCGAATGAGAACATGTGGCTTTAGTATATTACGTTTCTTCTAATGGTGTTCAATCTTTATGTAGCTCACGTGCTCAACGGAAGTAGGGTGAAGGCAGGGGCAATGTTCCTTTTTTACTTTCTTTTAGACTTTTAATATTTTTATTAAGTAAATCAATTAGAATCACTAAAAGGCAAGGAAAGAAAAGATAGCAATACTAAATTTAAAAGAAAGCATGTAATAGAAATCTGTTATCTAGTAGAAATAAATTAGATATGTGCATGAGTGCTTATGAGTGTGTGTGAGTAGGTGTGTACAGAGGGAATGGTGAGAGACTAAGGAAAATACCCATTTGTTTTTTCCACATAGACAAATTATGTTCCTACAGCCATTAACCAAGTAGACATATGGCATCATTTCACAGAGAAATTTGTGTGTAAGAAATTCTTCATCAGTTCCCTGTTGTTCCTGAAAAATGCATTCAGCACAAGTGTTCTGTGAGCTATTCCAAAAGCAAAATACTTAAAAATATTTTGAGAGGCCATGACGATTTATTCTAAGAAGTAAACTAGATATCTTTAGAAATAATCGTAAAGTTTTGGGGTTTTTTTTCAGTAGAAATTTAGAAATTTAAAAGGAGCTTCTCATTTGTCATGAGGCACGTATGTGATATGAAAGGGAATGTTTTTGGAAGACCAAAAACAGTCTTAAGGAAATAATGATATTCTGGATCTGGAGATAGCAATAAACTGCTGGCTAGTATCACAACCAGTCCAGAATGATCCTAGGTGATTCTGTCATCTATATCTTTGTACTAAATGACATCTTTACTTTAGAGAGAGTAAGGCAGACAGTCTGGAGTCCAGGAGATGATATTCAGAAGGCCGGCTATAGATTCTTTATATGTATTTCAATGATTCTTTGAAAAATACTGAATGTCTAATCAATAAGAATAAACGTTTCTATATGCCATATTGGGCTCCGGATGTTTAAAACACATGAGTTCCTGTCTGAAAATTCAGACAAAATTCCTATATCTAAGAGACCATAAAATAATACTCTGTGTAGTGACAGAGTTATCTGTCTTAATTCCTGTATAAATCTCAAAAGTCAATATTTAATTTTTAAGCGATATTTATAGTAGTAATTTTATTATGGTTTTCTGGACTCATCTCTGAAGAAGCAGCTGTAGAATGGAAGTAAATGTCAGAGCCAAAGGCTTATTTGATTAAACTATGGCAACAGCATTAATCTTCAAAAGGAAATCAAGATAATAGAGGGGGCTGGATGGACCAGGAGATTGATAATTGGTTAGAAAGCTTTTGACCTTTGTGCTGGTAGTTCAGATTTAAGCCAAGTCAGTAGTGACTGAAAATCATTACTCTCTGATAGCAGTGCAATTGCCGTGTGAAATGGGTGATTGGTTTCATTCCAGTTCCTAGTGAACTGGTACTCTCATTGCAAAAATAGCTACTGCCATTGTCAGGGGTTTAAGGAAGGAAAGAACAAGGAAACTTCTTGACTTTCTCTCCCTCAGAAGTACTTTGGGACGTGAGGGAGTGGAGAAGCTACAGTCCACTGACACAGCTAGTATCAGGCTGTTGTTAAGGAATTAAAAGCTTTGGATTCCTGTTTTCTCCATGTGACATCTCATTTAAATTAATAAAAGTGAAAGTTTTATATGTAACAAAATGCTAAACACTTTTATAATGATATTTCTCATTTATAAGAAGTTGAATTGTTTTTCCTATTTGCAGTAGGAAAAAAATGTGTGGCAATAGAGATTTACTAATTTTTTTGTCAATTCACAGAAGACTGTTAAGCAAGTAGTTTATATGAATCTATTTGACCTTGGAGTTGTGCTTGATCTGCTTTGGGTCAATAGATGATTCAAACCTGAATTGAGCAACAAAAGATTTACAACTGCTTGTCTGTGTCACGTTGTGTTTTTCCCTCCTTAATCGGATGACCTGATGTTAATAATTAATGCCACCTGAAACCAATATAACTTAATCCTGTAAGAAGACATTTAGCTTGCTGGCAATCTCAAGAACCACAGAGAGTCATATTAAAATGATGGAGGATTGCATTTGTTCTCCTCTTACTCTTTTGAATAAAACTTGGTTACATTTACCATCTCCTTTACCATCCACTTCCTTTCATTCTTTTTACCTGTGAAGAATGTGGTAATGTTGCTAACATCGGCGTGCTTCCTGACCTTTTTTTTTTTTCCACTCTGCTTCTTTCTTCAGTCTGTTTTCTGAGTCCTCTGCAACCCAGGAGGATGTTCTGTTGCCTCAGTGTGCTTGTATTGCTACGTCTTTTATATGGTTTATGCTTAGATTAATAATGCTTTATCTATTCTTGCCTATTTCAGTGTCTTCCTTTCTTTTAAAACACTTTAAATTTCGACTGTCTGCTATGTATTGTCACTGTAAGGTATTCAGTTCCATTTGTTTAAAAAACATTCACTCTGCCCCACTTGAACACCCACTACTCTATCCTCCCCCCCCCCCCCCCTCGCACCCCCCCTCC
>VXAK01015936.1:39822-57672 GCA_013399435.1 Arenaria interpres
AAATTCATTTCAGGCCCATGAAACTGATCTGAAGAAATTCAGAAATCTAGTATCTTTTCTGCATATCTCAACAGAAATACTTTTGTTGCAATATCTAGAGATTGCAGTACTGCTGACCATCTCACTAATTATAAATGCCTGAGATGTTTGTTACTTTTTCAGGCTATTTCAATTTACATGTAGGTTGGAGAAAATATAAGTACCTTTACAGTCTGTTCTGCATCCTTAAAGGACAGAAACAAATTTTTTCTTCCTAACTTTTATTTTGATGATGTTTTTTTTTCTTGTAATTGCATGGTCTTATTTTTGTCAAATGGTATTTGCCTCATTTCAAAAACATACCTTAGCAGAACCTTTTTCATGACAGTAAAAAACAATGTCATAGGCTTCCTCACGTTTATTAGTACGTCATTGTCTACTTCAGTCATTACTTATGGAATCCACTATAAACTGGTTTTACTATTTTCTTGGCAAGAATCTAATGCTGGTGATAATAATAAAAAAATCAGAGACAGCTATAAATTCTGTAACTTTAAAGTTAATTATTATACATTTTGAGGGTAAAGCCTAAATGAATTTGAAGCACAGGCTCCAGAAGATGGCAAAGGTTGGTGAGTTTTTTGGGTTATATTTTTTTTAGCACTTTGGTCTATGAAGCATTGTACATTGGAGAAAAAAAGTACAGGTGACATGGAATACTTTGTGTATCACAGCTTTGTTGCACGCTTGCTATGAACATTTCATTTGTAGGCAGATGTAGAGTGAGGAAGAACTAGATGCTAATTGTCCTCTTGTGAATTTATATGGAAAAGGCAAAAGCTGTGGAGAGTTATTTAAGGCTCGTTGTCATTTAATTTCAGTGGAATATAAAATCAAAGCCTTTATATATTGTGCTTATTAAAAACATTATTGGTATTTTCTTTACAGTAAGAATGCTACCCTTGATTTCAACAGATAATATGATTTTATGCTGCCCAGTGCAGTTGTGCAGCTGATACAAAAGACAGGTTCTTTTACACGTGGCTGCATTTTGGTAACTGTGTGATATATCTTATGTAAATGCTCCAAAATTCAAGATGTATATTTGCCACAAAATTCTCATGAAAACTTCAGATAAAAAGTTGGAAGTATCTGGATGCTAGTTTTTCTTTTTACTCAAGACAATCTTTAGTGCTTGTTTTTTGGGACAAATATCACAGTACAATTTTTAGTTATTTATCTTCTCTTACCAAACTCTGGGCTTCTGACATAGTTAAAATGAATTAGGAAATTGAGACTATATTTCAGTGACTCTGCCAAATATATAAAAGAAAGCTTCTCTGATGTCAGTGTGATCAGCACTTGCCTTGACTAGGCTCACTGGAATTGTGCCAAAGGAACTTGGGATGCGACTATCACTTCTGCTTTGTAAAACAGTTTTTGGATGATGTATGTACTTTGCCTTTAAAATGTGGGTTTGGGGTTTTTTTTGGCACCTGGATTGTAATCAAAATTGGATAGTGTTTCAGGGCATTCAGGTAGACGGTATGAAAATGCAATGAGAGGAATAATAGAGAGCAAATAATGTGGAATGATTTTATTAAATTTTATTTTAAACTGATGAGATCAGCACTTAGTAGAATACCCTGAGAACACCCCTGTGTGGACAAAGGTGAACCTTGGCATGCTTGCATGTGACTTGATATTGATAATGAGTTTATATTCTCACTGCATATATAATGAAATAAAGTGTTAAAAAGCAAGATTATAAAATTAGGTGCCTAGTTAAAAATCTGTTTTAAGATTTTAAACAGGGTAAGCGATCTAATTCTCAGTACTACGGTATAAACTCTACAGATTATGCTATTTTAGATGCACAAATGTACATATATATGGTGTATGAACTCAGCTTTTCATATGGATTAGACTGGCCCATATGGGCTTGATATGTTTATCTCTGTATACACGCATATAAGTAAGGATGTGGAAGTCAGCGTATTAGTGAACATGTGATAGAGCAGTATTACAACAACAAAAAGCTATGTATTCTTCTCATTCAGCATGGGTTTAAGTGCTCAAATGTTTGTTTTAGCTATATAAATTTCTGTTAAATTTAGCTATTTAATTTCTGTCAAGGAAAATAGGCTCTAGATTTGTGAACTTAGAAGAGCTTAACACAGAGACCAAACATTATGTAGCTGTCTGCCCTGTCCCTCGCAGCTCATTCCCTCCCCTCCTTTTCACTGCGGGTTTTACAGCTGAACGTGTTCCTTGAAAGTGTGCATAGCAGACAGTTGGCCAGGTCATCATAATATCACCCAGTCTGGCAAAACTAGAGTGATAAACATGGGAAAAAATCCTTTTGTTGTTATCAAAGAAATACTACAGGAGAGATGAAGAGGCAGCTTGGTTGTGGGACAACAATCCATAATTTACTTTGCAGATGTCTCTGTAATTTAAGCAGCAGGCAGAACAACCGCACAGTTCTAGATGCTCTGGGGAAAGGATACACAGAGCCTCGTAAATCATGGTAAGGATTAAAAGCAATGAACATTCATCTTCTTAACCTCGTAAAGCAGTATTGCAAAGCCAAGGATTACAACTTACTGTGCATGTAATCTTTGTCCAGGGATAAAGGGTGTCAACTTTTTAAAAAGCTTTTTTCAATTAACAGTAACTCCTACCTTTTGAGAAGGCCAAAGGCTGTTTTCAAACTGATTTTAAAAGAATTCCTAATATTAAAGGAATAATTAATGTTTTCCACAAAAGGAGAAAAAAAAAAAAAAAAGATTCTTGGCAGTGCCCATTGTTTGTTTGTAAGCCAAACAATAGTTTATTTCTAAGCCCTGATCTGTTTCTAACATTATTATTCATGAATGTGTTTGAAAACTTTGCTTACCAGACACAACACAAAAAAGCCACAGATAGAGATCATCTTCCATACGGTTGGTAAGATTTCTCAAAAGGTCTCACATAATGCAGTCTAGACAAATCTAGAATATATGCAAAGGCGGTAGGGAAAGAACACATGGAGAGCAGTTAGCAATTCTGAGCAGTCGGAAAGGAATTTCTGAATAGAAGTGCTCTAATGTTGAAGAATAATTTTCCAGAGAGAGATGTCCTTCAAAATATTTTTTTCCCCTTGTATGTTCTTTAGGCATGTAATAATTTCTATCATAGAGAATACAACAATCACATAACGTTTTTAAGCAAAAGATAGAGTTGGACCATATAGTTGGATTGCAATAGTTGTGTCTTAGAATTTTGAATCTCTAAAATACTAAAAAATGGAAGATCTACGTGTGTAATTTGAAGCTTCTGAGTAATTCAAACCTTTGGCTTGTCTACAGACAGAGACCACACTATAATCTTTATATTCAGTCATTGTTTACAGACAATCTTTCCTAGAGAGGGCTTCCTGAGTACTTACAGATCACAATCACAAGAATATTGGTTTGTCAACTGCTTCAGGCCAGACCATTATAAACAACACTGTAAAGTTTTACTGGCCTCAGGGAAGACTTTGTCATCTCTTCAGGATTGCTGTATCCTCTCATTATCTCATGAAGTTTGTATTGGAAATGTCTTCCTGGGTAGATTTTCTGTGGTGATTGTTCTTCTAATTTGACTATTTTTCTTTCTTGACTTTTTTTTTTTCCTACTTTGAGTATGTGAAATTTCGTGTAACTTCTAATATTCCATTGGTATGTTTGGTTACTCTAGAAATCTAGCCAATCAAACAGGGAGACAGAATTTGCCTATACATCTACCGTGCTGGGCGAGAATGATGCAGTTGCTATGAAACTAAGTAGTGGGCTTGCATATTATTTGTACATAGACACTTTTCTTTCTATGATTTCATGTAAACTTGAGGATTATTTCTTTCCCATTAATATTCTTTTTTTTTTTTTTTATACCATAAATGTGAGCTACATGGATGGTTTTTTATCCTCATAAAACAGATAATGCTTCATTCATGAATCCTGGAATGGATCACTGGTTAAGGGTCTGTGAACGAAACAGCTGGCTATTTAGTGGATGGGCAAAAAGTGTTCTTTATTTAGGAGTGTTAATTTCACCTAATGTAAATGTCTTTTATTATTTTTAGTAAAGCCTTCTATAAATTTTACTACGTATGACGGGCATAGAACATGCTATTTTAAGAAAGCATGATGGTCAGGTACTAGTTTCAGCTGCAGAGCTGAGACTGAGATTTTTCTTGTCTCATGCACAAAAACATGCACCTTTCAAAACTAGTTATTGATTTGAGATTCTTCAGATTTTAGTGCCAACTTGATATTATTTAAAAAGACATTAATTTTCTGAGCATGGATCAGTTTTTACCCTATTTAACAAGCTGATGGAACAAATATTTGAGTTTCAAAGCCTATACCTGGTTGAATTGTGACTTCCAAAAATGGAGTCTAAAACTAATCCAAGGTAGTCAAATTCTTAAGGAAATTCTAAATTTAAATTTTCACATGGTTGAAATTAAAGAGTTAAATTAAACTTGACATCTCTAATACTTTTATTCACTTGCAACAAATAATAGAAAATGTCAATTTGTTGCAATGAAATTGCACAAAAATAGCGGCTTAAAGAAATTGCTTATAAAAGTTTGCAAGGAAAATAGAATGTTCTGGAGCTGTTAAGGTTTTTCAGGAGTAAAGCTTAAGTTACAGAAAAGAGGGTGTTGGGCTTTTTGTTTGTTATTTTTTTTGTGGGCTTTTTTCAGCAATGAAGAACTGCATGAAAGTAATCATGCTACCACCAAATCTTGGTATTTTCAATATGTTTGAAAAGTACTAGTGTCTTTAAAGTCCATCATAAATGAGTAGATCCTAGCAAAAAAAAACAGAATCTATTGAATTAGGTGAAAGTAGGTAAAAATCTATCTAAGTCTCAACTCTTTCAGAAAGTGGTTTATGGTACTGGTGAGCCATGGGCTGCTGCATTTGGAAGCAATTTGTACTGCTGTTTTACCAGTACAGCGCCGTGCCAAAGCTAATTAGTTTTGCTGAAAAAGACCTATTGGCAATGGGGTAGCACTGGGCTGTCATAACAATTTGTCTTCAACTTCTTCCTGAGTGTCCTTATATGGTACTGTATTATGTGAGCATCTGCTTGCATTCCACTCGCTGCAGCAAGCATGCCTTCAGAAACAAGGGAGTGTGAAAGAACAGTGAGAATTACAGGATCAAAATATGAGATTTGTACAGCGATAAGAGCCAAAATGTCAAGCTTGCTATCTTGAGAACGTGTTCAAAGAGTCAGTGGAATTCACTTAGAAAAAATTCTAATCTGTTTGCAATATGAGGCACTAGCTTCACTCAGTGCTTGGTGCAGTCAAAATTAGCACAGGTTCTTCTCAGTCTTAATCCCGTATTTAGATGAATGCTATTAATAATAAAGTAGGAGTTCAGTGTACATTTCACACACCCTTTGCCTCTCCAAGGAGACTGTCATTGATCAGAAGCTGTACTGATGCAGTTTTCTTCATCCTTGCTGTTGAAATCTTCTTTTGCCAAGTTGGCAAAGGAATAATACGTCTGATACTTGCTATGCTAATGTGCCTTGCTTTGCTATGCTGGTTGCATATACTCTGAACGTGGAATTAGTATGAAATCATGGAAATCAATCAAGATCCTTTTAAGTATGTCCTCCTGCTTTTCTGTACCGTCAACTTGTAGGTTCATGTGTGTCCATGAAGGGCCATAGGGAGTTCTGTATTTTCTATACAACTCCTGTAGGGTTTACAAGGGTAATATGGATATCTAAATATCCTGTTATTTTGGGTGTATGGGAGTCTATAAAAGTGTTGAAGAATGGTGTTTCCAGATTTTTTTTTTGCTGCAAACTGTTTCTTTCCTGGGGAGTATTTTTGGTAATGGATGCCGAGGCTGAATTTATTTGTCTGATAATGGACATCAGTAGTAAGCATATGGGAGCCTCTACAGAGCTCAGTGCTACAAAACTTTATTTGCATTGGTAAGCCTGGCTCTGGTCTCGCAGTGCTTAGTGGTATTACTCACATAAGTATGAGCTTTGGAAGGAGTGGAGATAAAAGTTTTTAATTTCAAACATTGTATACTTTTAAGACTTACTTAAATATGTATTTCCAGGATGAGATGGTGCAGAAATTCAGATTTTACGGTCCACTGGGTACATACAACATCCTATAAAAATTTCAGTCAAACTTCATGGAGGAAAAACAGATGTGTACAAACTTCTGTAAAACAGTCAAGTGCTAATTGTACAAGAGCAGGAATATCTGTCACCTCTATGAAGTATAATCTATTCAAAAATCTTTCACTATATGGAGAAATTAAGCGCATAGAGGCCATGCATGACTCGTTCCAAAAATCAAGGAACTTTGATTAATGTTGATTAAAAATCAATGGCAAGAGTATAGGATTTTTTACTTCCATTACACCTGGGGGAAATGTATTTTTCTGATGTATATCTGAGGTTTAGAAATAGAAATCACAGAATGGTAAGGGTTGGAGGGGACCAACAAAGAGAAAGCACAAAGCTGTTTGCAGAACTGCTCTTCATAGTGACAAAATAGCTTACATTCAGAGTGAAAGTGTGAAAAGGGTTTTGCTATGATCTTAGACATGGCTTTATTCAATATTATCGTTAACCTGATGGGTGATGACATAGAAATATGCATTGCTTATAAATTTTGTAGATAAAATTTCCATCTACAAAACTAATGAGAATTAAGAGTGTTTAGAGGCTAGACTTAGCACTCAAAATAACATTGAAAAATGGAGAAGTAATCACCAAAAGGTGTGGTGAAACTTAAGCAAATAAACATCCTTGTGCAGAAATCACCATAGACATAAATGGACTGAGGAACAAACGATTAGGTAGCTTTTCAGGGGAGTGGAGAAAGGGGGAGGGATTAGAAACTGAGGATGACTCCGTAAAATCATGTCAAGATGGAGGGTTCAAAATTTGGGATGCGATTTGATGACTGGAGAACGGCAGATTTTGCACACAGTTGTGGGGGAATCATTAAATCCTCCTAAAGCCTATGGCTGGGCCCACGAAGGAGAAGTTCGTTATTGAGAACAGTCAGCACAGATTTGACAAGAAAAAATCATGGCTGAGCAACCTGATTGCTTGCCACAATGAAATGACTGGATTTGTGAATATGGAAAAACCAATGAGTGTTACGTACTTTGAATTTAATAAGGGTTTCAATGCTGTTAGTGTTGAACTTCACACTCTGGATGGGTGTTATGAAAACTAGATGGATAAAAAGCTGGTTGGATGGTTGGAACCGAGGTGTACTGGTTAGTGGATCATGTGCTACTTACAGGCCTGTGGCAATTAAGTACCTCAGGTGTCTAACATGGGGCCAGAAGAGGTGGCATCTGGGCTGTACTCATAGGGGCACGGACAGGATATTGGGGGAAAGACATTGTCCCCCTTCTGTTCAGAACTTGTGAGACCTTATCTAGATACTGCAACTAGTTTTGGGTCCCCCAATATAAGAAAGACATCAGCTAACTGAAGTGAGGTCAGCAGAGGATCCCCAGGCTGGTCAGGAGCTGGAGCACTTCTGTGAGGAGAGGCTGAGGGATCTGGACTTGTTCAGCCTGGAGAAAAGACTGCTTTGGGAGGATGTAACAGTAGCTTGCCCATACCAACAAGCAGGTTAGCAAGAGGGTGGAGCTGTGCTCTTTATGGGCATGCGTGGGGGAGAATGAAAGGCAACAGCCGTAAACTGAAACAAGTGGAGTTCAGACTGGATATAAGGAAAAACTTTTTAACTCTGAGGATAGTTAAACTGTGGAACAGCTTTCCCAGAGAGGCTGCTTTGTCTCCATTCTTGGAGATTCTCAGGCTCAGACTGCATAAAGCTCTGAGCATACTGGTCTGACCTCAAAGCTTACCCTGCTCTGAGCTAAAGATTGGACAAAAGATGTCCTGATGTCCCTCCAGCCTGAATTATTCTTTGATTCTATGTATAGATTGAGAGACATTTTTTCACCTCTATTCAGTTTCAGTAATGCTTTTGTAATGTTTTGGTTATTATACTTCAAGAAAAACGTGGATTTTCCCAAAAGGGAAACATATCTGATTGGTTAAAAAAAAATACAGATGATGAAAGAATCTACCAGTAACTATGGCTTTAAAATCAAAAGAAGAGAAGATGGAATAAATGAGAAATCTTGATTTGACATAAGCTCCTGAAGAAGGGGATAATAACCTGTTGTCCAGATACAGGACAAATTGGGTAAGAATTAAATGCTTTCTAACTTTATTGCAATAAAGACTTGGATTACATAGAATTTAAAATCTTATAATGGCAAAAATACAACTGAAATAGACCGTATAGGAGAAGCATGAAGTCTTCATTACTAGAGACATTTGAGAGCATAAGTGTCTGTCAGAAACACAGTGATTTCTGAGAGTAGGAAAGAGAACACTTGAATATATTTCATATTGTGCTGCATAGACTATGCTACGATGATTTAAAGCTTTCCTGACTTGAAGCCCCTATTGTTTGCTGTATGACTGGGAGGTAATTTTTTTAAAAAAACTTCAGACAGTGAGTGTGTCAGGATTTATTCGAAGACCAACTCTAGCTGTCGGCTTCACTACTTTTCTCTTTAAGATTTATGTCAAATCATGTTAAAATATAACAGTACATTTTTACACACATCTTTGTGCAAAACACACAATCCTCTTTAAATTGCAGCAGCCCAAATGCTAACATTCACAGTGTATATCTTTAAATGCTTCTAATAAAACGCTGATTTGATGCCAGTTTTTTGCAGCTCATTAAAAAAGCAGAAAGCAAGCCCTTATAATTTTTTTAAAGTCTGGTTATCTGAAATAGAAATAACAGCTGTAGTCTTACATAAACCCCAAATTTTTCTGTTACCTATGTGTGAAATTCACAATAGTTTGCTCTGAAGTATATGTATTTATAGCCTGTCAACATAAGGAATGTGGTCATTTCTCTCCACGTGCTGCATCAGACATCCCTCCTGATGCAGAACCGCTCCCTTGTCTTCTCTGATGTACTGCCTGGTAGACTGAGAGCAAGATTGCTTGAGACAAAACCATACCTTTTAATTCATGATTTTTGTCTACTTTAGAAAAAGTAGTAGTGTTAAGTGAATTGATCTTTTTCTGGACAACCTTGTGTTATACTGAGAATTTAATGCAGGAATTGTGAGTCTATGCCTTTGTGTAGACGGAGAAGTCAGCTCATGACTGACCCAGGAATGGGTAGTCCTGTTCATTTCTTGTGTTCCAGAATCATACGGTTCAGTTTCCACCATGCAGGCAGGATAACACAGTGCTGTCCAAGTATGGGTTTCTGATGCTTGTTTTTCAGGGCCTTTTGACTGTGTTTTTTGCTGGAACGCAGACAAGCCAGAGAGATGAGGTTTTGGGTAGACTGCTAGTCAGCCTGTAGGATAAACAAAGGAAAGAATTGGATTTTATTACAATATGCTCTCTGCACTCTTTTTTTAAAGTGTGATATTTTGCTGCACAATCCTGTTGTATCTTTTGCTCACAGTCATACCTCACAGACTACTTTCTGAACCAGTTAGAAGTGATAAAAACTCTTTTTAATTGCAGACTATGTGAGTTACAGTGGTATTTCACTCATTTGATCAGGTGACAAAGGGACAACAGAAAAAAGCTAAAATACTGTTTTAGTTTCGTTTGGTTTAATGTTCTGTTGGATGACTGTTATCAAGCACAATGGGTATGTGCCTAAAACAAGGTATCTCAGACAGTTTTTTCCGTGAAAATATAAGTTCGTACTGAGGAAATACCTGAATATTCAATGCTAATGGACAGCTATCGCTGTTCTTACATCTATGCATTGCAATACTTCTTGTGGGGTGACTCCGTGTGCTTCATGTCTGATGTCACCAGAAGCTAAATGTTTTTTGGTTCACTTGCTTATTCTTCAAAGTGTCAATAATTGTATTTAAAGCTGGGACTCATATGAGATTTCACTGTCTGAGGTTTTGCCCTCACCGTTGACAGTATTATGTGAATACAGTCAGTAGAGAGAGCTTCACAGACCCTTTCTACTCTAATTGCTTGGTCTAATTGCAATGAAGGATGTCCTTATTAGACCAGACTAGGGAATTTCCAGCTATTACTAAAGCCTCTTTTATTCTCTTGTCCAGCATTTATTGTTGGATGTTGAGTTTGTGCTACAAATCACAGTTAGATGTTTTTATTGCTCACTTGATTTAAGTAGCATTTTACATTGATTTATTTCTATTAACAAACATAGTAGTGGTTCTCTAAATTTAACTGCATTATATATTATATAAAATACTATGTTATGATATTATGCGATATGTGAACTTTGCAAGTAAGGTAATTGATACTGTGAAACTAGTATGTTACGTGAAATTGAAGAGATTAAGAGCTAGTAAGGATACCAGTTCGGATTGATTCCGGTTGTAATCTCACCGTCCGACAACTTTTAAATCTGCAGTTTGTTTTGCGTCACCATAACTTATGATATCAGGATCAGATGGACTTGTTGACTTTATGAGCTAGAGAAGTGGAGTACAATGAAATATTATTTGCTAAAGCTCTCTTAGCTTCACCTGACATATGGTGATTTGCATAAGCTCTTTCACACTGAACTGGGCACTTACTTTTATAGTAAATGCTTCCTCATATTATTTGCTGTTTTTTCATTACTGAGGGTGTGCTGTTTCTTTCTGAAAGCTGAAATATCTGTATCATGCTGAGCAAAGTGTGTGCTTGCAACTGCTATTGGTCTTTGAGAGAAGAATAATCTCCAAGTGAGGTTTTGGGGTATTACTAGCAAGAAGACTTCTCTGATACTTCCTCTTGGCTCTACTTCCCGTTTCAAATGGGAAGCTCAAACATACTGACTCAAAAGCTTTTTATTCCTTACTTTAAAAAGTAAAGAGAGACAGAAAAGGAATATTGAAACTACCTTAGGTGGAAATACCTTGTACAATATGTGAACTTAGAACTCGCGTCTTGAATTTGGGAGAGGAGTAAAATGTTGTTTAGATTCAGAAGTCATATAAAATTTCAGGCTTGCAGGTCAGACTGGGAAGGGAGATCTTGACTAAATCAAAATAGTCACAGTAGAAAATTCATCTTTCTGAAGTCTGTATTGATTCATGTGTTCTACAGTGCCTATGGTCTTTCAGGGCACTCATACAATAATAATAACTGATTATGAAATAAATGAAATATTATGAAATGGTAGAGTAGAATGTAGAACTGCTATGTGCTACAATAACATTCAACTATCCCAACACCACCTTTCTTGGAAAACAAGGAATGGACTCGTGAGGCACTATGAACAAGTAACAAGACATAAACCACCTTTCTGCCACAGCCATTTTCTATGAGGTATGAAAGAGTTCTTCTGTGACTGAAGCAAGGAGTGGGCTAGAAAAGGTAAATATTGAATTGTGTCAAAGTGCTAATACTCTGATGAGGATGTTCTATACAGAAATCTAAATGAAAAAAGCACACATTAAGTGAGCAATACGATAGATGCCAGCTCTGTCTGTTTGTGAATTTCACCAAGCAGATCAGGAAAAAGCTTCAAATGTTATGGGAACACACATGGAAGCTTCAGAAAAAGTTATGCCTACTTCTGTAATCAACTGTTTGTATGAGTAAGAGTAACAGGCCTTTGTGGATGAGAACGGGGTATTTATTACACGTATTAAAGTGAGGCAGTAAGATAGCTTGCAATTGCAGTGCTTTATTGTAAGCTTTAGAGAAGGAGGACTCCTTTCACGGTAATATGTATTTTCCTTTCTAATGTGCATTCCTGCTGTCACCCTCATACATGTACAGATCAATTATAAGGTGTTTCAATGTATCGCTTACGGTTCGGTTTATGATAAATGTTGCTGTTTTTCAATGTACTTTTTCATAATTTATTACATTTTATAAAATTTTGTAGGATGTTCAACTGGTTATGGAAAGAAAGTATTTTCGTTACAGGTTCATTTGTGGTAGCAATGGAGATAATAAATTTGCACAAGTTTTAAGAAATTGCGACAGTTCGGATTAGGGGATTGGTGTCAAAGCTTTCATAACACTGAACTTCTGAAGCATGTGTGCACATTTCTCTGAGTCTCTCACAACGCTTTTACAAATGATCTGTATAAAACTTTTTTATGAATTTTCAAGCTTTAAAGACAGTCTCTGGTTTCTTTGAACACTTTTTTTTTTTTTCAAGGGAGTTATTAATCAAATTAAGGTAATCTTTTTCCTTGAAATAAAAACATGAAATAAAGTTTTGACAGCTTACAGGGCTACCGTGTGAAATCTATTTCCCATCTCATGGGGTTTTTTGCCATGATATTTTTTAGACAAATAGCATTTCTGATCAGTTTATCAATTCTTTGTTATAGCTGGTGCTTTGTAGAAATATGATGTGAAATTTTCCCATGTGTTTGGTAGTGTCGTTCTGCTTTTTAGACTTTGAAACATAAATGATTGATACCTGTCTTTTCACCTGTGAAGGAACTGCAGGGGTTTGTGGCTGCCTGTGTGCTTGGGGGCTATGGGTGTGTGTATGTGTGTCAGGGCAGGGCCAACATTTTAATATATATATTCAAAACTGAAAAATTGAAACTTTCCTTAAATTCATAGATATCTTTTGGGCAGTTGGTTATAAAAAGAGTTGAAAAGTCTTCGTGCTCAAGTTTCAAGATTGCATATATTGGCCATGTGTGGGATTTTTTTATTCAACCTTGAAGCATTATTTGGTGACAGAAAGCTAAATAATGATCTATGTAGTTAACTGTGGATATTATTATATTATTATGCTGCTCTTTCACAAAATTTTGTGGCACCAAGCTTGTTTTCTCTAGTTGCACATTTTAATAAGAATTTTCAAGTGTTTCTTAAAGCTATTGTGGTGGAAGTTTTTATATGATCTGTTGTGTTTACATGACCTTTTACGCTTGTCAGTCCTCTAGGAGAAGTTGACAAGCTACTACGACACCAAGACTGATAAGCTTTGTTACAATTACTGCTAAATAATGCAAAAAAAAAAATATCTCTAGTCAACCTGTACAGTATAACACTATTTTTCTTTTCGATTACTTTGTTACCGTAATAGTTACTGTTGTGACCCTTGTAAAGAGAGAAGCTGGTATACTAAAATTGCATAGATCACTGTATTTTTTCTCAGTATGTTATGACAATAGGTTCCAGAATATTCAGTCAGTATTTAGTATCTGCTGAAATTATAGGATAAAGTCATCTTGACTCATAGGTTTAATTAAATGCCATAAGGCTGACTATAGAAAGTGTTTCTGTAAGGAATCTTGGAAGTACAGTTAAGATGTCCCTTTTGTATTTAAGTAACAGATGAAGTATGTAAATTCATGTGGTTCTAATTTACAACTGCATAAAATGTAAATTTATTTTCGCTTTACATCATAAATCCATGAAAAGGTCAAAGTAGGAAGGGGCCTCTGGAGGTCACTAGCCCAACCTCTTGCTTAAAACAGGGATAACTTTGAAAGATGCTGTGACAGTCTGTTTTGAAAACCTTGTTTAAATCAAGGCAAATGATGTCACTGCTTTCCTCTTCCTCTGTAAAGCTTGTAATTTTATTGTGAAAGGCAATTACCGTGGTCAAACACAATGCGCCTTGATATCAAGCCAGCAAAGATTCACATTTCTGGAAGTAGTTTTTGTGAATGTTGCTCCATAATTTTCCAGTGAGGGTGAGGGAAGCTCAAAGGTCCTAAGATCATTCCTATTGTTTGTTCTGAAATTGGACATGATGTTTACCTTTCTTCAGTCATTTGGGGAGCTCCTGCAGCTATGAAAACTTTTTGAGGATGGTAGAGTGCAGCCTTGCTATGACATAGCCTTCCTTCCTCAAAGCTTTTGAAAGTTTCTTATGTATCCAGTCCCAGGAATTCATCTATGTCCAGCTTAAGTAAGTAGTCTCTAACTTCATCCCTCTCTGCTGAGGACAATAATTCTCTCCCCAAAGACTCTACCATTGGACACAGTGATCCACAAGACATGAGATTTGCCAGTAAATTTTGAGCTGCCAGAAAGCAGCTCATCCTTTCCTATGTCCACCCTTACAGGATCATCTGTCCCATTCTGCAGAAGGTCTGCAGTTTCCATGTACTTTTTTCTGCAGATGCACCTGTAGAAGTTGCTTTTTCCATTCCTTGCCAATTTCAACTCCAGCAAGTTTGGACTCTTTTAATTGTACTCAATATGTCCAGGCAATGCTTTGGTATTTCTACTCTGCGTCCACTTTGTATATGCTTCCTTTTCTATTTTAAGTTTGGTCAGGAGTACAGCCAAACTGACTTCTTGTCATGCCTGCTCATTTTCTTGCAAATTACTCTGTTTTGAGGAGGATATCTTTGAAAAGTAATGAGCAACTCTTGTGTTTTTCCACCCTTCAGAATGGTCTCCATTTGGATCCTGCTTATCAGTTTCATAACCAAGCGGAAATTTTTTCTTCTGAAGTCCGGTCTGTGTTTCTACGCTTACCTTGCTCACTTCTCTCAGGATCTAAAACTCCTCTGCCTTATGGCTGCTGCTGTCAAGTCTTCAATGACTTTCACATCTGTAACCAGTTCTTATTTGTGACTATTGGGTCCAACAGACTGTCTCTCCTAGCTGTCCCATCCAGCACATCTATAAATCATGGTCCTTGATACTCTTCAGAAACCTCTTTGATTGTCTGGGGCCTGTTGCATTGTACTCCCAGCAGATACCAGTGATCAAAATTCCCTAGGATCTACAATTGTGAGGTTTATTGCAGTCGTCTACGGAAGGCTTTGTCCACCTGTTCCTCTTAATCATAGAATATCGCAAGTTGTAAGGGATCCATAAGAATCATCAAGTCCAACTCTTTGCTTCTCGCAGGATGACTTAAGACTAAACCATATGAGTAAGATTGTCCAGATGTGCCTTGAACTCTGACAGGCTTGGTGCTGTGGCCGTTTTCCTGGGGAGTTTGTTCCAGTGACCAATTGCCCTCTCGGTGAAGAACCTTTTCCCAATGTCTGATCTGAACTTTCCCTGTCAGTTTCATTCCATTTCCTTGTGTCCCGTCACTGGTCACCAGAGAGTGGAGATCAGCAGCTCCCCCTCTGCTGGCCTCCTTGAGGAAGTTGTGGACTGCGATGAGGTTGCCCTCTCAGCCTTCTATTCTCCAAGCGGAACAAACCAAGTGATCTCAGCCGCTTGTCATATGTCTTGCCCTAGAGGCTTTCACCATCTTGGTCACCCTCCTCTGGACATACACTGAAGCATGTACCCAGCACAATATCTCCTTTGTTGGCTCTTCCTTCTGATCCTGGCATACCAGGTCTTCCTGGACCTGCCACCTCACCTATAGCAGGGTCCTGTATATTTATATTTTTTTTCAGCTGCCTCCCTCCACCCCCACCTCCAAGCAGAATGCAGCCCTCTCTTCTTCCTTCTTGCCTGCCTTTCCTGAAGAGCCTTTCTGCGTTGATCATATCTTTACAGTTGTGTGGGCTGTCCCACAGTATGAGTTCTAACTTCAGTGAGGGCATAACTCTGCAACTGCTTCCAGTTTCTCCTGTTTGTTTCATAGGTTGTAGAAATTACTTTACAGGCACTTCCAACAAGTGCTCCTGATTAACCTGTATTTTCATGGGCAGTGTGAGAATCACTTTCGTGGCCACATATGCCCTTATCTCCATATATGTCAATTTACCTGCAGGCTCTGGTCTGCATCCCCTGATGAAGCTAGCTAAAAAATTTCATCACGATTAGTAAGCTTGCTGGCAAAGCTACTCTTGCTCCTTTCTAGTATCTGGCTTCCATCTCTCCCTGACAGACCTTGCTCCTTGAGGAGCAGCATTAACCAAGTATTAGTCTATAGAATATGTGCCATTCTGCCTAGGTTGCAAGTACACTCAAAGTGTCTAAATTCAGAAAATAAAGCTGGCTCAGACAAATGAAACTGTTTAGCAGAACTGACTTAAATTCTGCCAGTGATTTTTATGCTTTATTTTTCTTTTTTCTTGTTCTGACCACATTCTTTAGATTACAAGTAGTATTTTCTGTTATATCTGAATGAGACGGCCATATCATTTTCTGGATGATCCGCTTTGTCTGAAACCATCATCCTATAAGTTCCAAGGGAAACCCTTTCTTTTTTCTCTTCCGTAGCACAACTCTGAAAATACCTTCTACAGTTTCCTCAGTAGCTTAAAACCCACCAAGCAGCACAGCACAGAAAACGCAAGAGCTGAAAATCCTGCTTTACCTAGTGCTCACTGAGCCTGGATGACAATGTCAAGTAAGGCCTGATAATTCTTCCATTCACGAACTTCTATACTCTACCAGAAGGAATTGGGTTGGTATATGTTTCAAAGTCATGATCTGCACATAACACTCACAGAATCTTTTAATTAAAATGCACTGTTGCCTTTGTATATCAAGCATTTTCTGTCAGTGTAATTGTTCTTCTAATGCCAATTTCCATATGTGCCTTACAATTTTAAGACAGACATCCAGGGTGTACAGTAAGGATAAAATAATAAATATAATCTCATATTTTGTGATTATTTTAGTGCAGCCTTGGATAAATCTGTTCTCCTTTCTTTTGTGGGTGCTTTTTAATAAGGACTACATTTCTTTAGGTGTTCTGAACCAAATAAAAGTTTAACTAGTGTTTATACTTTTTTTTTTCAGTAGTAGTTTATTTAGTAGTTTTTAGGTTTTTTTCATATTTATGTGACAAAAGAGTTATGAGACTTTCTTAAAGAGTTTTGGGGTCCTCCTGACAACACTGTGGGGACCTGTATGCTGTAAGCAGAAGGAAGAGAGGGATAGATTTAAAAAATTGTGATTCCCAAGCCATAATTTGACAATTAGTTCATTAGGAAGTCATTGTAGTGAAAGCCTTTTGGGGAGAAGGGAATTCTTTCTTGTTTATTTTAATGTGGGCATAAAGGGGGAATGCAGAAGGAGGTTTTGGAGGGAAGGGATCTAAATAAGCCCTGTATGTTGATACTGGGAGAAATGTTTGTCATGATCACTTTATTTCATTCTGAAGTTCAATATGGAGCATGACCTGGTTATGTGTTGTGGATTGAGATGAAAGAAGTTCTGCTGTTAAATGATTAAAGACTTATCAAATTATTGGTGCACGTATGCAAGGAGAAAAAGCTAGGGAAGTAAAAGGGAAATATGAAAGTGTCTCTACTTTTGAAATCTGTATGTCATGTTATACACTTACAATAATAATAATAATAATAAATTAGCAAAAGGTCAGTGCCATTCAATACAACCTTATGTGGAAGATGTGGAGTGGCTGTTAAGAGAGGTCTGCTGTGTGTATATTGCTGCCTTTTATGAGAATAGCTCTCTGGTGGTCAAAGTCTGGTATCAAAGAAAAAATTCTGCAGCTTACTGAGCCAACCTAGGCATAAAGAGACTTCCCTTAGTTGTGAAAATCCGGAAGTAAAATTATATGCAAGTAATTGGTAATACAGTTTTAAATTGAATTTTTATTTGGTGCAATCCTTGTATGAAAGTATTTCCAGAAAAGGTATTTAAAAGTAGACAACTGATACTGCTTGCTATCTGCAGTTGCACAGACAAACTGAACTTTTTTTTTTTCCTTTCTGAGATTTTTTGCCAATTCTTCCGGAGCTTAGAGAAATACAGAGTAGCTATAAATTCCATTCCATGCTCAAGTCCAGTTATTTTACCAAATATTTTACATTTCTTACCACATAGTCCTTAGAGTAGGGTTTAGAGGATGCATTTCCATTACTGTAAGTGCTTTGCTAGGTCTTGCTTGTTCTATATTATTCTGTTAATGGATAAATATGTTATTTTGTAGAAGATAAA
>VXAK01015938.1:0-26157 GCA_013399435.1 Arenaria interpres
TCCCCCACAAGTCCTTCTTTATTTAAAAACACTAACTAAACACAACTGCTAAAGGGTGCTCAGTCCAACTCAGCAGACTGAAACCACTCCTGGTGAACTCTGGACGGGACGCTGGAGGGAAGGGATGCCATCCAGAGGGCCCTGGATAGGCTTGAGAGAGGGGCCCGTGCAAACCTCAGGAAGTTCAACCAGGCCAAGTGCAAGGTCCTGCACCTGGGACATGGCAATCCCAGGTACAAATACAGGTTGGGTGGATAATGGTTTGAGAGCAGCCCTGAGGAGAAGGACTGGGGGTGTTGATGGGTGAGAAGCTCAACATGAGCCAACAATGTGCACTTGCAGCCAGAAAGTCAACTGTATCCTGGGTTGCATCAAAAGAAGTGTGGCCAGCACGTCCAGGGAGGTCATTCTGCCCCTCTACTCTGCGCTCGTGAGACACCACCTGGCGAAGTGCATCTAGCTCTGAGACTCCCAAGATAAGAACGACATGGACCTGTTGGAGTAGGTCCAGCAGAGGGCCTTGAAGATCATCAGAGGGCTGGAAAACCTCTCCGATGAAGACTGGCTGAGAGAGTTGGGGTTGTTCAGCCTGGAGAATTCTCTGGGGAGACCTTATAGCAGCCTTCCAGCACATGAAGGGGGCCTACAGGAAAGATGGGGAGGGACTCTTTATGAGGGAGTGTAATGATGTGAGGAGAGGTAATGGCTTTAAACTGGCAGAGGGAAGATTTAGATGAGATATCAGGAAAAAATTCTTTACAGTGAAGGTGATGAGGTTGCCTAACTGGAAGAGGTTGCCCAGAGAAGTTGTGCATGACCCTTCCCTTGAAGTGTTTAAGGCCAGGCTGGATAGGGCTTCAAGAGACCTAGTCTCGTGGAAGGTGTCCCTGCCCAGGGCAAGGGGCTTGGAACTTGATGGTCTTTAAGGTCCCTTTCAACCAAAACCATTCTTTGATTCTATGATTAATATCTATTTACACTATATCAATGAATAATTTGTTACAATTGTCAAATAACATAAAAAGATAAAACTACTTTTATTCATTTGTTTTTTGTATCATACTTTAAAAGTCATTGAAATAACTTAAAAATATTGTAAATAATCAGAAAACACAACTGCCAAATTTTCCATAAAAAAACATTTACCCATATAAGCTTTAGCTTTACAGAAAGCAAAATAATTTTATTCCAATACTCCAAATCCTCTGCCTGTACAGTAGGAAATTAGCAACAAAAAAAAATCAGAGGAAGAACAAACAGGGATTCTTATTTAAATATTCTTCTTGACTTTACATTTCCCTGTGACCTTTCTTCTTGTTTTCTAAACTGCATTAGTTTTACTTCTTTTTTTTAAAAGTGATAATCCATTTGGCACTTTAAGCCCAATCTTGTGTGTTTTGCATTCTGCTGCAGACACGAACAAGTATAGTATCACTTCATCTGGCTGGTTGAATTTATGGGTAAATACATTATCTAAACACATAAACATAGATACATATACACATGGAAAACTTTGAAAGATTGGAAGTAATATTTTATTTAATAATTTACATATATGTATAGATTTAAATGCAAGTTTTAATAGCATATTCTATTTTCTGACTGAAAAATCTTACAAGAAAAGAATGAAGTAGAGTAAATGAATGTATTTTTAAACTTTATTTCAGTAAAGAGTTTATAATATGTTTAATCCAAACATTCTCAAGAAGGAAGTAATCCACATGATACTATAATATGACTTTTTTTATTAGTAGATCATGGAACCTCTTTGTATATTTTTTTTCTCAGTTACATACGTTGAAAATATGCATAGAAAATAAACATGTCCATAGCAGAGCACACAAAGGTGATTAACATAAAAATAAAACCAGGTAAGGGTGTACAAGTTTCTTGACTGTTGTTTGCTTTGTTAAGCCTGAACTGAATCTAAGATTTGCAAGATGAATAAATATTGCAGATTTGAAATTAACAGCCATCAGGAGAAAAACTCTAGAGGTTCATACACCCTTAAAATCTAGCTTAATGATGTCTAAAAAGCTTTTTTATTGACAGTAAAAAATCCAATAGAGTTCCTATAAAAAGAGTGCCCCCTGAGTAGGGAAGCTATTGGAAATGACAGCAATTAAATCAAGCTTATGAAATATTTAGACCCATTCCAAGGTGAATTTGTTTCAATGAATATCAGCTATTAGATCAGGTAATAGAAGAAAGAGAAGAAAGAAATGTATAAAGAATTAATAAATTTAGGATTTTAATAAAAAGGGAGGAACTATATTTAATCAGGAAATATGCTAAACATTTTGTGAAATCCCCTCTAGCTGGATGCAGAAGAATAAGGAATGAAAGAGTTATTGCAAAGAGCAGTACAGATGTGTAAGCAGTAGATTGCCATAACAGACTCACACTTATCAAATGCAAAATATGGTACTTTTTAGTTTTACAAAAGAAATTACATTCCATTTTAATTACTTGCAAATGCTTTTGATGTTTTTTCTTTTTTATATTTCTTGCAGAAATGGAAAATTTGTAGATAGTAATTTTTATATATCTCCTTTAACAACTATATTATGCACTGGTAAAAGATAGCATATTTATCCAGCTTAACAGGCCACTCTGGGAGCAGTGATAACTGAAAAAATCCACCTGAAGCAAGCAGGGATTTTGATGTTCTGTATACGTGATGCTGATATTGTTTTGGGCTTATAAGAAGAGCTACTAAACAGCTTGTATGGAAGTAAATATTGCAGCTAAAAAGGAGTATTTTAAGTATAAGGCTCTCGTATAGCAAATAAATTATTTTTATCCTTACCTAATTAAAATTCCATTTTCATAAAGCAAAGACTGTAACCTAAGTCACTGATAATTGTTCTTTTTGATAGAAATTATCTGTTTCTATGCATTGCAAAGGCTTTCTTTATGCTCTAGGGTATGTGAAGACATACACAAGCATGAGAATTGAAAATTCCTGTATTGAATAGTTCTCTCTACAAATGAAAAAAAAACAACAACCAAACCAACCACAGAAACAAGCAATGGAAATCTAGGAGCTAAGCTACAGCCTTCTGTACTTCTGCTTGAGAAAGCTTCCAGCTGTGACTACAGCTTCAAGGAGTTCATCTTCAGCGTAAATTTAAGTTATAATTTCAAGGGATCCTCTTCATCTAAATGCTGTTTACATACAGAAGCTTGTAGTATCCTTTTGGGTTGATTTACCAGCCAGCAAAGACAGTTTATACCTGTTAAGATCATGCTACTCAGATTTAACTGGGTTTCTGTTCATTAACATCCACTTGCGTAAAAGCCCTTTTTGCAAGTAGGTGGAAATGAATATGTAGAGCAATACAGTCTACTGCACCTACTGCGCTGTGACATGAGTTGTGGTCAGACAGTCCTCCAGAAAGGGCTGCCAGGGCTTCAGAAGAAACTTCTCAGCTACTTGTGATTTATCACATCACCTGGCATTGCTACTGTCATTGTTCAGTTTTTAAAGAATATGTCTCCTTTTCACACACTTCTGTGTGAAATCACTCAGGCTTCTGGCTACTGGTGAAGGTGCTTAAACTGAGTTTTCACAAGCAAATGAGAAGCACTGACAAACTCTTTCTCTTTATACTGCCCATACATAGAAAGAGCAGAGAGAGGAACAGCTACTCCTTCCTGCTTGGATGGATGGTATCTTAAAAGCCTCAAAGATTTCTGCAGTGATTGTGTCTGTAGGGTTGCACACCTTTTTGAGGATCTTTAGAGTGCTTTGAACACAAGCCTAATAACAATAGTCTGCATGCTTTTTTTGACCTCAGACATTTCTCATGGAATGTTCTCAACACTTATTAACCGCTTAAAACTGCAAATGCTACAGGTGACACAATACTGTGGTGTAGAAATTGTCCATGTCCTGTAACTTGTAAAGCAGATACTGGTAAAAAGTCATTAACAATTTTTTCATGGACACTTTTGTATGAAGAATTGCAATGTAATTCAGCGTAACAAAATTAAAGTGGTATTGTCATTAATGATAGATTTAACTTTACATTCAATCATTTAATGAATTAAGCCCATGGCAAGTGTGCTGATTTCTCTAATTTTTGACACAAATATTTGTAATATTGTTTGTTTTAAACAAAAATTAATATGCAATCTAGGAATACATATATACATACATATAAGATAAGAAAAATAAAGGTAATTACCACCTTATATAAATGTTTCTGTTTGAGAAAAACAGTAAAATATTATAAAATAAAATTATTCGTAAAATGGAAATTTATTTCATAACTACCTTTAAATCACCAGGAGAACCAATGACAACCAATATGGAGAAGGTTGCTGTATTCAACAACATTTTTGCCTCGCTTTTCAATGGTAATCGCTCTTCTCACTTCTCTCAATCTCAATCTGAATCTCAAGACAGAGAGTAGAGGAATTAAATCCTTTCCATCATAAATGAAGACCAGGTTAGAGACCACCTAAGAACCCTGAACATACATAAGTCCATGGGACCTCTTCACACTCTGTTTTCTTGATGTAGATGGCAATGCCTCCACCCCTTCTTCCTCGCCTGTCCTTTCTGAACAGCCTGTAGCCATGAATCCATCTGCACTCCAGTCATGGGATTCATCCCACCAAATTTCAATAATGGCAACTAGGTCATAGCTTTCTAGTAGCACAGTGACTTCCAACTCCTGTTTGTTGCCCATGCTGCATGCATTGGTGCATATGTTAAAATAAATCTATTTATATTTCTATGAATGCCACACAAACCTCTTCAGTTTAGTCTCCAGGGTTTCCCCCATCATTCTCATTACTATGATATCCATTTTCTTGACCTTGTTTCGTCATGAAACTCAGTGTGATGCATCATGTGATATTCAGTGTGGATATCTCATTATATTTTACAATAGGGCCCAGTGTATGGTCTGTAAAAAGTCACAGAAGCAGTTCTTTGGATAACTGGAAATCAAATAAAAAGTGCTTGAGTAACACACTAATATTTCAGCCTTTTTCTGTATGCAGCAAGCAAGCTTAATTTAACTGGCAAATTGCCATGTTACCTGCCCGTATTCAGTATTTCACCAGTACTAAAAGAGAAGGACCTGTTACTGAATAAATTTGTGGGCAGATAATCTGTGTCCCCTCAGAATTTCAAGTTTCCTTTACATCTGACAGCAGGTTTATTGTATCTTTCCTTCCCTGATAGTCCTTATTTGATCTTGTGGATTTGATTTTTTAAAAATAAAAATATTACCAGGGATTCAAAACACTAGGAAGCAAATCTGCTAACTGTAGCTACAAATATTTTTCAGTTCAAATTGCTATTCATTAGTTCAGAAATATTATAATTTTCATTAGCATTTGTCTCCAGTTTTCCTAGAAGAATCAGCTGTGTTGATCATGTTGATTAGTGGAACCACAATGAAGCAGTAATAGTTTAATCTTTGTATATCAGCATTATTTGCTTTAATAAAATAACACTACATATTGTTTACTTATTAACATCACAGGTCTCTGTGTTGATGCTTCCTTTTCTCTTACAGATGCTATTCATCCCAATGACTTCAATAACCCTTTCTACCATGGGCTCATTATTTTGTTTTCTGTGAGAGTCCTTCTTCCCCTAGTCCAAATTCAATTGAAAAGATATTTCTAGCTGCTAAGTTAAAGGCTTGAAATGTCTTCTTGTCCTAATCAAACTTCAAGTTACTACACTCTGCATGACTTACAGCCAACTCAAAGTCCCAGGAGCAAAACTGGTCACAGATATGGCTAAGAACATTTTTTTGGGAAGGAGGCACTTTTGTAAAATTCCAAACTTTCCAGAGAAAAAGTTAATCTAATAAAGGTCGCAATCTAACAAAGTGTTGTAACCTTAGAGTTTCTTCTTCATTTGTATTTTGTTGTCGATTATGGTAAGAGTAGCCTTGCCAAGAGTTCTGCACATAAAGAAGAGAAAGAAGAAATCACAAATAATACTTGACACTTGTGTTTAGGTAGCTGAACTAATTTCTAGGTATGGGAACAACAGTCTTTGTAAAACCATACAGCACTGTGAGAGGACTTGAAAATAAATATTTTCAAAACATGTAGGAAGGCCAAATTTTAATTAGAAGCAGCTAGACACTGGTTGTGCAGTATTGCTTTGTGTTACATCAAACGTTGTGTTACTTTGTTCACTTGGTTCTCTATGTTTATTTATTTACTGTCTTTCTTTCTGTAAGCTCTTTGGGAGAGACTTTATTTTTATTATGTATATAAAATGCCTAGAGAAAAAGGTCTCCCAGTGCTAGTATGGCATAACTTATAACCCAGTTGATGGGTGAGGAGGAAGAAAAAGGAGGAACTGACTTCCAGAGGTATTTAAGTAGCAACCTGTGACCTCTATAGTTTAATTCGTTATTTCAAATATGAATGTTGTTTTCATTTTTAGGATTAGAAAATCAAACTTATGGAACAAAATGGAGCAATCTCCCCAGACTAGACTTTAGAAATGAAGGGTTGAAAAGACAGAAAGGTTTGGAAATAAATTGGTTCTGGTTGGTGATCATGACAGAAACTGATGGGCAAAAAAAATCATGTGGGTTATGCAGTGAATGACCACTCTAGTTTTGATCCACAAGGAGACCAACCAAATCTTCTCTTCTTTTTTCTTCTAGACTATCATCTAGCTCAAAGAGGAAAGAGGCTATTAAAATGTTAAATTACAATGTCTCAGCAATTAATAAGTTAGACTTGAAGAAGTGTTGCAAAAAAAAAAGGCCCAGTGCCCTAGATATTGAAGATCAACTATAGGCAAGACTGAATATTTTATAATAGAGAGAATAAGCATTGCTACGACAATAGTCAGTTCTATTTTAAAACTCCAAGATCATAGCAATCTATGAATATTCATAATACCATTTTTGCTGCTACTCTGGGGAAATCTTTCCTGGGCTCAAAATACAGATTAAAACTGACAGTAAAGAAAGGGGGTGCAGGGAAGAGAGAGAAAAAAAAAAAGGCAAAGACAAATTGTTGAAGCAGTGTTGGAGAGAATGAAAGATCAGGTTTATCTGGGGAACTATATAAACAACCTGGAAGTATCCCATAATTAGGAAGAATATCTGCAGAAGCAAAAAGGAAGAATTTGAGACATAAATTTAGTATAAATTCACTGACCAAGTGAACCAGAGCAATGAGATAACAAATAAATCAGAGCAGGAGAAGTATGAGAAATGGTGTTTCTGCTTCCTAAGTATTTGTATAAATACATAAATACACAAATAATGTATACATATAAGACTATATATGTCAATATAACAACATCCTTCATAACTTCAAAATCCTTCTCCATCAGTTTCATTGAATTCAGATTCTACACTTGTGGAACATTTTTAGAGTGAAATTATATTATTCCCAAACCCAAATATTTCACTCTGCTCCTTGGGTCCAACTTCTTTTTCTTTCTGCCTGTCAAAGAGAAGGGCAATAATCATTGCCTGGACAACTGAGACTGTGGATACCTGGTGACACTGGTAGTCAAGCTGTCAATTATTAGGTACGTGAGCAACATGAGGACCATCCACTTAGGCATCCACTTGGTCTAATTTTGGGAGATCTTTTTTTTTCACCTGGAGAGTAAAACAATGGAGAAACCTGTCATCAGGAAGCAGGACATCAAGATCTACCACAGGTTACACAGAGCATAAACTGCCAAAGCACAAACCTAAGCTGATGTCGTGTGCAGCTCATATGGACTGGAAGCAGCAAAGCTACATCCATACCAGTCGGTCCAGGGGAAAGGCAACATTATTAGCTCACGTGCAATGCCATGCTGAGATCCCCACACAGGACAGGACCAGACAGGATTTCCAGCTTGTTCAGTGACGTCTCAGACACCTCAGTATCATTGTACTGTGTAGACATGCCTTAAGAGATCTGAAAGCTCTGGAAAGAGCAAGAACAACAAAGTGGGCTTTATTAATCTACATGTTTGTTTTCCAACCCATTTTGCAACAGAAACCATGTAACCTTGAAGAGGGTGAGGAGGATGAAGGCACGGGTGGTGTGCTCCTAAGTCCTTGCAGTCACTGGAAAATCTCTGTTAGAAGCCATGTTTAAGTAGGAATTTAAATAGAACAGTTATTTCAAACAGCAGGGATGATCAAGAACTTCATGTATCCTACTGGAGATGAAGATTGACTTAATATTGTAAAAGAGTCTCTGGATACAAAATTACTCTGAATAAGCTGTTTGGATCTCTGAAGTAGAATTAAGGAAAGGATATTAAAAACTTGGCAGGTAATAACTGTCACAGTACTTGATTATTTGGAGAAATTCCTCAAGGAATTAATTACTTACAAATGTAACTGGGCATCTTTCTTTCTGATGGGCATGTAATATGTTTAAATCTACTGTAGAGACCATCTTTACATGCAGTGGCAATCACTGAACTGGCTAGTCACCAAGTATCATGTTACACTGGGTGCACTTTATTCTCAGGTAAAACAAAAAAATGAACCAATTCTGGAAGTGTCATGGTTTCAGCTGGGATGGAGTTGACTTTCTTGCTAGTAGCTGGTGTAGTGCTATGTTTTGAGTTTGGCATGAGAATGGTGTTGACGTGCACTGGGGTTTTTGGTTGTTGCTAAGCAATCAAGGCCTTTTCCTGCTCCTCACACCACCCCAACAGTGAGGAGGATGAAGGTGCATAAAAAGATGGGAGGAGATATAGCCGGGACAGCTGACCTCAGCTGACCAAAGGGATATTCCATGCCATATGACACCATGCTCACTATATAAAGCTGGGTGAAGAAGAAGGAAGTGGAAGAAGTTCAGACTTATGGCGTTTGTCTTCTCAAGTAACTCTTACGTGTGATGGAGCCTTGTTTTCCTGGAAAAGGCCTAACACCTGCCTGCCAGTGGGAAGTGGTGAATGAATTCCTTGTTTTGCTTTGCTTGCGTGCAAGGGTTTTGATTTACTTATTAAACTCTTTACCTCAACCCACAAGTTTTCTTACTTTTACTCTTCTGATTTTCTCCCCCATGCCACCAGTTGGGGAGTGAGCGGGCAGCTGCATGATGCTTAGCTGCTGGCTGGGATTGAACCACAACAAAATATCTGTCTTTATAAATCTCTGTGAAAAACACCTGCCAATGCTCTTCATACTGGTACTTTTGAAAATCTGGACTGATATGAACCTGAAGTACAAGAACTATCCATTTGCTCAGGTATGATGCTAAAAAGGAATAAAGTGATGATATTATGCATAATGGAGAGATCGGAAATAAATTACATGTTAAAGCCTGTTCTCCAACTTTTTTCACAAGGCAAGGTCATGTAAAGATACATGGAAGAGAAACATCCAACTGTTTGAATAATAAGCAAGATTTCACCAAACAAAACAAGAAACCCTAAGTCTTTAGAGTCAATCAAACCTATGTATAGGTCATCATTGCCTTGATTCTGACATCATCTTGCTGACATTCAAAGCCTACAAGATATAGCTTTGTCTAAGAAAAACAAAATTGGATGAATGGTGAAACTGCAGAATTAAGCAATTGAGACTAATATGTTTTGCTTTTATGTGTGTCCACAGACATTAAATTGCAGATCAAATATTTGAAAATATTTGAAAAACATAGACTAACATTTAAATAAATTCTTGGGGAGATTATTAGAAGGAAGAAAATCAGCCACAACTGCCTATTCAATGTCATGGTGTTCACTTCTGGGCACCAAAGAACATGTTAAGTATTTAAACCTTACTAGACAGATCTTATCACCAGTTAGCCTAGATGAGTGCCTTCCTTTCAAAGTCAACAAGGCTAAGAAATGACAGCCGATAGTTCAGAAAGTTTAGCAATACTACTAGCATGGTTCAGTGGCCTGAATGTAAGTGCTTATTTTAGCTGCTATGGACTATCCCTCCTGGCCTCAAGAAGCTTCTTCATAAGAGTGTGCATGACCCATTGTAGTAGCCTGTTACATCAGCTACCTCACAGAGAGCCTTCAGTGGCGCTTGGCACTTCTATTTAGGCAGCTGAATTCTGCCTTTGCACCCCTGGTATCAATACAGGCTGGGGATGGAGGGATTGAGAGCAGCCCTGAGGAGAAGGACTTGGGGGTACCGGCAGATGAGAAGCTCAACATGTCAACAATATGCACTTGCAGCCAGAAAGCCAACCATATCCTGGGCTGCATCAAAAAAAGTGTGGTCAAGAGGTTGAAGGAGATGATTCTGCCCCTCTACTTGACTTCCGTGAGATCCCACCTGGAGCACTGCGTCCATCTCTGGGGCTCTCAGGACAGGAAAAAAATGGACCTGTTGGAGCGGGTCCAGAGGATCAGAGAGATGGAACACCTCTCCTATGAAGACAGGCTGATAAAGTTGGGGTTGTTCAGCCTGGAGAAGAGAAGGCTCCATGGAGACCTTACAGCAGCCTTCCAGTACCCAAAGAGGGCTTATAAGAAAGATTGGGACAGATTTTGTGGTAGGACCTGTAGGGATAGGACAAGGGGTAATGGTTTTAAACTAAAGGAGAGTAGATTCAAGCTAGATACAAAGAAGTTTTTTCTATGATTCACATTTCCTATGAAAGGCAATGGAACTAGGCAACTAGACTTTTTCTATGAAAAACAATTTTTAATCAAGGCTGTGTTCTTGAGTAAAGATTTGTCTCTTTTGTTCAGACATTTTGAAGAGAATTTGCTGAATTAAACTGAAATGCAATGTTGTCAAGGCAAATCAGGAGCATTTTGCAAGGGGTTAAAGTGAGTCATATCAGAATCACAGAAGGGCTGAGTTTTGAAGTGGTCTCTGGGGGTCATCTGGTCTAGTTCCCCTGCTCAAGCAGGGCCACCTAAAGGCAGTTGCCCAGGACCATGTGCAGACGGCAAACTTTAGACAGAAATAAAACACGTAGTCTACCTAGTCATGTGGGGCTTTTCATACTGAGCATACACAGAGCTTCATGACTCCACGGCCTAATGAAAAGTCAGATTCAGCTCCAGACTTAGACACCTGAACTTAGATTTCTGCAGCCTCTGTCAACACATGAATAAGATGTCTAATATTATCTGCAGTCAGTAAAGACCTACTCAGAAGATTTTAAAGAGCTAGTCAGCAGACTATGTAATGTTATTAGCTTTAGGATACGTTCTCTAAATTCTACCAATTGTCATGACTAGATCTCCACAGAGATACTAAGGACATTTGTAGACACTTACATTGCAAACAATTTCGATGCCCAAGTTCAGCCCTGAGTTCCAGCCCTTCTCTTTGGGAAAGTTTTTATAGTTCACTAGATTTTGTTTCCTTTCTATTTTTATATCTTTTGCAGTCTGAAGTAAAGATTTTTTCTCTGATTAGGAAAAGAAAGGCCTTCATAATAATGTCTAATAAAAAAAAAAGGAAAAAGCACATGTGGAAAGACCTAGATGCAAAAGGAAAGAATCTTCTAAAGATAAACAAATACTTCCATGAGCAAAAGAATCAGCTGAGCCATTACTTGTGAATTCACAGCTTGAGTATTAAATTGACGATACTGAATGAGCTCTTTTTCTCCACTAGTTGACTCCCTCTCCTTTACCCAAATTTAATGAGTTTAAAGTAACACTTTCGTGACCTCTATCACTATCAAATTTGGCTAAAATTGGTAGTAGTCATTGGGGAATAAATAACATAATCTTATGAGTTTATTTAAGAAGCCAAAGTAACAAATGAACTTGATAAAATGAATTTCAGTTTCTGCTATCAAACCCCTCTCAAGAGGTCTCTTCTTTGCAGTGGTGAGAAATAACTATCTATTTTTCCTTTTTGTATCTCCACACACACTGACATTCTCATTCTCCAGCGCTATAGAAGAAAAGGTAAAACCCTACAGTTTTCTCACAAAGAAGTTGAGAAATTGAAACAAGCAAGCAAGCAGTCCTGTCTCACAGACAGCAGCTGTACACAGGTTAAAAACACCTGTCTTCATCCTTGGATTCTTACAGCTTGACTACATGTGGCTACAAGTTAGCTCAGAAGGCTCTTACATTCTTAAATGGAGTTGGGGAATCTGTTCTCCTGCAGGGACATATCAATGGAAAGGTTTTGCTATGTCGCTGTCCTGGGACAATATTTGAGAAAAGAGAAAGAAACCTGATAAGAGACAATAACTGAGTTGCAAAAATACTATGTCTAATTTTGGAAAACAGCATTTTAGAAATGACAGAAACATGTAATTTTTCAAAACTTAATTTGATGGCTTTACCTAATACCTCTAAAAGTTTTGTTTGTTTGTTTGTTTTTCTGTCAGTAAACATGAGTTTGGACTGCTGTTACAGATGACCTGATATGTGTTCCTGGATGCAAATCTAACCTCAGTGACATCCATTCTCTCTAGAATTCAGACAGCTTCAGTGAAATGAACATGAAGAAAGAAATCACTAACTGGATTTTCAAACTGTATAGGAAATGGGTCACGCAAATTCTAGCTTTTCACCAACTAACGACTGACTTGAATAGAAAATGAAAGGGTGATGACAAAGTGGATGTAATAATTTAAAAAGCTTCAGAAGTTTTTCAGAATTTTTTTCATCATGAACATTATGGTGTTGTACTCCCTAAAAGCCTATTTGTCTTAAACTAAAAGGAAAGATTTTCTTGTAAGTCAGGGGATGAGTGCTTTTTTTTCTTTTTTTTTCTTTTTTTTTTTTTATTTCCATGAGCTATAAGACAAATAAAGACAGTTTTCTCATTTCCTCTGCAAAGATAAAACTGAGATAGTGTCCCCCAAGGCATGTTGAAGAAATAGAGACAGAAATTTAGGCCAAAGTATTGTCAGGTTACAAAGCAAGATAGCAGTCAATGTACAATTATCTTTTGGTTAAAATTGTCTGCTGACCTGGATACTGTCAAATGGGTTTTGATAGTTGAAGGTGACTGACAATTACTATTGCCTAGTTTATGTTCATTATTTCAGGCTAAAGTATTTGTAGTTGCACAATTCTCTAAATGAAACTTTGAATAAGATTTTTTTGGTATCACAATGAGTATATTTAGCAATTTTATGACACCATGCAGTAATAAAAGGGTAAAAGTCCATCATTAAAAGCCAGTCTGGTTGTATGTACCACAGGACTTTGAGATGTTAGAAAGGGATCATAGAATCATAGAAGTATTGACCTCTGGAGGTCATCTAGTCCAGTTGCCAATTCAGAAATAAACTACTGTACTGGGTCTGGCTAGGTGGAGTTACCTTTCCTCATAAAAGCTCGTACAGTGCTGTGCTTTGCATTTGTGGCTAGAACAGTGTCAAAAAAACACCAATGTTTTGGTACTTGCACAGCATCAAGGTTGTCTCTCCACCTGCCCTCTCAGACCTCAAAGGCTAGTAAGTTGAGGGTGGGTAAGGGGTTGGGAGGGAATATGGATCCAAACTGACGATGAGGACATTACAGATCGTATGATGTCACGTTCAACAATAAAACCTAAGGGAAAGGATGTGCTGGAAGAATTAATTTGTTTTCCAAGGCAACACATACTGAGGCCCTGCTGCCCAGGAAGTGGCTGGATATCTGCCTGTGGATGGGAAATAATGAATAAATTTCTCTTTTTGCTTTGCTTCCATGCATATCTTTTGCATTTCTTCTTAAACTGCCTTTAACACAAACCACGAGCTTGTTGATTTTTTTCCTCCAGCTGCCCTGTTCTGAAGGGAGAGCGAGAGAGAGACTGGGTGGGAGTCTGGCAGCCAGCCAAGGTCAACCCACCACAGCTGCCACCAACACTAGACCAGATCAGACCTGGCTTTGCCAGGCAAGACATGAAAACCTCCCAGGCTGGAAATTTCACCACCTCACTGAGTAATCTGTTCCCAGGCTTCACAAGCCTCCTACAGATTTTCCTTTTCCTGATACCCATCCTGAATGACCAAGGCAAAATTTGAAAGTATTTTCCCATGTTATATTGTCTGCTACTACCAAAACCAATCTGGCTGTAACATCTTCATAACTGTCCTTACTTGTATCAAGTAAATGGGGCATGGCCCCATGGCCCCAAATATTAATGTCCATAGATTGTACTGCTTCTACAGTTTGCATTATTCTGAAGAAGTTGTGACCAAACTAAAAATGAAATCACTACTAGTTCCCATTTATAGATGTAACACAAAAAGATTAAGGTCTAGATCAAAAGAGGAACTTGTGATGCTTAGTGCTGCAATGCCCAAAAGTTAAAGATCTTTCTCAGTGTAGAACTCCAGATTAAAGGTAAGCATTCCCCACCTCATGAACAGAAACTATTTAGGTCTATAGGAATAGGATCCACAATAAAAAGCTAACAACTGTTTTTTGAAGTACAATACATAATTTGTGAAGAAGGGAAAATCAGTATATGCTTAGATCTTCTGAAGAAAGAAGCAAAGTATTTGATTTCACAGAGTCTAGAATTGTTGGTGTGACAGTCTGCCCTGAGAAATATACCCAGTAAGGTGCTTTTCTCCAGTATGTAGATGGGTCTGGGCTATCTGGGATCCAGGTATTAGCTGGTTCACATCTGCCAATTCAAAGCATAAATGAAGGAAATCATACTTGTCAGTACACATCAGTAATTTTCTGTCTCATAAAAGTGTAAATTTAGGTTCTGTGTCAAAATGAATTCAGTCAAAACACAGTTCCTGGGTCATTTCTTTGAATGTGCATCTCAGTCTTCTCTCCTAAGAGATGTGCTGTTACTGTTGCTGAAGTCTGTTTTATATGAAGACTAGTAGTTGCAGCACTGGCCACAGAATCTTGAAAGACTTCTTCAAGCCAGAGCTAATGTTTACCAGGATAGCACTCTACCTGTTGAAGGGCACAAACCCTTCTCTTCCACTTGAAAAGTTATCTCCATGGATTAAAAATGCAGCATCTGTGGCAGCTAGATACAAACAGACAAGTGAAATTATTTCTTATTAGTTCATTGGCCTAGATAAACAAAAGGAAGTCTAAGCTGTTGTTCTTGGTAAACGTGTATTTTAATTTACGCAACCAGCAATTAAGGAAAAAAAGATATTATTTTAATCTCACTGTAACTGACTTGCTTGTAGCACCCAGAAAGATTTTGGCAAATCTGGTAATTGAGGCGGTATCATCTAAGTGCTCATCTGGTGACTTGCCTATAAAATCATCTCTCCTCTTAGTCCTGACTGTGTAATAATAATGATATATTTTCAGTGCATTTGGTTGCAGTTGGAATTCCATTTTCAGGGGAAATCCTAAAATGCTCTTCAGAAAATTGATACATACAGTTATAAGGGAGGGGAAAACAAAATACCTCTGAACTATACAAAGAGAAAAACTTTTTAATTATTTATTTGTTTTCACAGTGTCCCAACACTAAAACAGCCATCTTGTGTGTTCCTCAGAGAAGGTGTGAAGCACTAAGGGATTTGTGTACAGTGTTAAAACTGCTAATGAAAAGGGTGGAAGGATTGTTTTCAATGTTTCAAAGTGTCATGTGCCTTGTATTTAATCTTATTTCAATTGTCTCACCTAACAATAAGCACCCTCAAAGAGAATACATATAGAAGATCATGGACATCTGGACCACAGTAGCTGTATAAGGAAATAAAAGAGAAGGTTTGGTTTTCAAGGGAATTATTTCCTTCGTATTTTTTTCTGAACACAAAAGTTATTTGAGGGTGTTAAACACTGGACTGGACATATTGGTCCCATATGGAGACATTGAATTAAATTCGTCTTTTAAATGCACGCCAGTGGGTTAAAAAGAACAGCTGATGTATAGATGTAATTCAGAGCACAGTTTAAATTATTCTGTGAAGGAGATACACAAGTGAAAAGTTACCCATGGGAATAGTACAGGCCTTGACTAATATATGAAGAAAATAATTTAGACCCTCTGATAATATTAAGCATCTTCATCCCCTATTCAAAACAGGTTTCCATAATATTTAACCTAAGTGTTTGTGTGCTTGCTTATTTTTCCGGTGTTACTGAATCTTCTCCACTCTGAACACAACACTATTGAGATCAATACGCATCTTTTCACTGACTTTCTCAGAGTTAATTGTAGTCTTATTAAAATAAAGTTTCTCGTTTCTGTGATCAAATATACCTTTATAAGGGTAGCACTATAGTGTCGAGAGACAAAGTGTCTGTAGAGTAGTTCTTGTTTGTTAGTTTGTGTTTCACATAACCATAGTATCTGTCTGATTGCCTACAAATATTTAAATACATGTCCGAACACAAGAGTCTTGAACATGAACCATGAGAGGAATAAGCTTTATCAAAAGGCTTCTCTGCAGCCTCTGATTACTACACTTATGTTTGCTTCTGCAGAAGGTTTCTTGTCTCACAAACACTGACATCTATGTTGGAAATAATTGCTCCCCTGAGCTTGTCAACAGCTTTTAGAAACAAGAAGCTCTGGGGATACAATCCTTCTGGTGCCTCTGAAATAAAATGTTTCCCTCTGAGTTTCCCTGTCTTAAAAAGATAAGGAGCTTTTTAAAGATTTTTTTCCCTTTATATTGTAACTCTTTGTACTATCTGTGATTTAGGTAAGGGAATGCACAGACAATCTATAAAAGCATGTCTGCCAGCATGAGCTGTCACAGCTGCTTCATGAGCTCGTCTGGCAGAGCACATGTTTGGGAGGCCTAGGGACACACCTCAGTTCCAGTCCCATTTAATGTACTGTACTAATTGGCATGTAGTTCTCTTAATTAAAGTAGGTCTGGGGCCATTTTCAAGGATCTCTGCATGCACAGAAAACAGTGCTTCTGGAGCCCACCTGAAAATCCACCTAATTGTACATGGCAGGATAAAAAAAAACTGGTCAACTGACGTCAGCTAGAGCTAAGTTTAGTTATTCTCCCTTCTTATTTTGTGTTTAAATGGGGTCTTGACTGAAGGGAGCTATAGATAAAACAATGAAGGCAAGGATTCAGTTCTGTGGGTCACATTATAAAGGGGGACTCATAGGCCCATGTAATCATGAACTTTCTTTATCAGTATCAATTGCATCATATCAGTAAGCACTCAGTGTCCACTGGCACAGGGAATAAGAGCCTTCTGCTATTCTACACGCCAAAATGCTTTGCTGATGTTACTAACTCACATGTCAGGCACGATCATTTTACAGAAAGGTGAATGTATTTGAGCTAACAAAGGTGAAGGGACTAGTTGTATTTTTAAAATTTTCTCTGACCCTGATGTCCAATAAAAAACCTTTTCTGAAGGGAGCTTAGTGCTGTGGACTTTGTGAACAGAACTGTCACTTGTGTTGAATTAAACCATAAAGGTTTGAGGCATAAGCTATTTTCTGAGCTGCAGCTGATCCTACAAAATTCATTTCACTTCACACTATAATTCAGCCACAGTTTGTACACCTAGGGTTTAAAGACTGGTGCTCACAGCAGGTAGCTTGGCAAGACCACTTTCAAATGTGCTCCTATTTTTATTTTTTTTTTTGATATCAACTGTCTCACATTGCTTAAATAAAATATGTCCATGGATGTATAGTTTGTAGTTACATCGACATTCTGTTTAATAAATAGATTAATTACTTGACTTTTTTTTTTCCCCCCTTAGAAAAATGCGTCATTTTTCTGGGTAAGAACTGAGTAAAGGATCTCAAAAGACTTTTAGGTTTGTTTTTTTTTAAAGCTCATGCTATTTCTGAGTATTTGTATGATTCTTTTGCCTATACCTTTATCTTCCTCATGCAATATTAGTGGCATTTCATCCTCTCTATCAGAAGTGATCTACATCTTAAAAGTTCTTTTCACATTGTGTTGACAGTTCTGGTATGTGTGTCTTTTCCACATTTTCAAAAGATTTTTAGATTACATATAATGTTTCTTTTTGTTGTTTCACACATGGTATGTTGCCACAAACTTAAAGCAATATAGCAGTTGTCATGTAGTACCACCTCAGAACAACCATGTGTCTACTGAAGTATAACTCAAATGTACTTTCTCAAAAGTAAGACTGCCATAAAAAAAACTTTGCTGGAAATAAACAGGAAAATATACAGAAAATTATGAATTTTTTTTTTCTGTACTTTGCATGACCAGAAGATTTTCCATAAAAAGATCTACTGATTACTAACCTTTCTGTTTTCTCAAATTTGGTATTGTAAGGTCAATCTTTTACCACATGAAAAGTTCAGAGAATCAGTGGTTACATTCTCAAATCTACCACAGTCATTGTGTAGCACAGTGAGTTAAGGATATCACAGTTCGCTGCTATAAAGGCATTTTCCTTCTTCTCATAACATGATGTGAAATCTTTTTTCTAATTAAAGAGTTGCATAATATCACTGTGTAATTTTCTGTATGATACAGATAGGAAATATTGCCACGACATCTCAACTGCGGCTAAAGATCTTTGGTTTGAGAGAAAAAAAGAATAGTGTGATGTTGTGTGGTTTATCCAGGGCAATAAGAGGTCTATTGACTCTCTTAAAATGCAGGAAAAATATAGATCTGCAGATGCCACAGAATTCTTTAGCTGAACTTGGTATTGGGCAGCACGCATTCCCGTGCAAGTTCCTGGCAGCTTGGCAGGAAGCACTCACCATACCATAGGTTCCTGAAGGAAGTTTTAGGGTATTTATTGCCTAAAAGGTGTTTGTACCACTATAATACTTATACAGACTTTAATGGGAAGACTGTCTACTTTAAGATCTCAGTTCCATCCTCAGTTCACCTCCTCCTCTAAAGATTAGGCAGTCTTTAAGACGAATAACAGATTTTTTAAGCATCACCTAAACTCAGGGCTCCTCCCAAAAGTCTGCAAAGAGTGGGTAATCCACAAATTGATAGAAACATAGAATCATAGAATCATTTGGTTGGAAGAGACCTTTAAGATCATCAAATCCAACTGTTAATCTAGTGCTGCCACTAAACCATGTCCCTAACCACTACATCTACATGCCTTTTAAATACCTCCAGGGATGGCGACCACTTCCTTGGGCAGCCTGTTTCAATATTTTATAAGACTTTTGGTGAAGAATTTTTTCCTAATGTCTAATCTAAACATCCACTGGAGCAACTTGAAGCCATTTCCTATTGTTCTATTGCCTGTTACGTGGGAGACAGACTCCCACCTCACTACAACCTCCTCTCAGGTAACTGTAGAGAGCAATAAGGTCTCCCCTCAGCCTCCTTTTCTGCAGGCTGAACAACCCCAGATCCCTCAGCCAGTCCTCATAAGACTTGTGCTCTAGACTCCTCACCAGCTTCATTGCCCTTCACTGGAGATGCTCCAGCACCTCAATGTTTTTCTTGTAGTGAGGGGCCCAAAACTGGACACAGTATTTGAGGTGGGGCCTCATCAGAACCAAGGACAAGGGGATGATCACTTCTCTAGTCCTACTGGCCACACTATTTCTGATATATGCTATTGGCCTTCTTGGCCTCCTAGGCAAACTGCTGGCTAATATTCATTCAGCAGTCAACAAACAACCCCAGGTTCTTTTCTGCCAGGCAGCTCTCCAGCCACTCTTCCCCAAGCCTGAAGTGCTGCATGAGGTTGTGACCGAAATGCAGTACCCAGCACTTGGCCTTGTTGAACATCATACCGTTGGCTTCAGCCCACTGATCCAGCTTGTCTAGATCCTTCTGTAGAGCCTTCCTACCCTCAAGCAGGTCGACACTCCCACCCAGCTCGGTGTTGTCTGCAAACTTACTGAGGATGCACTCAGTCCCCTTGTCCAGATCGTTGATAAAGGTGTTAAACAGCATTGGCCCCAATACTGGGCTCTGGCGAACACCACTTGTGACTGGCCACCAACTGTATTTAATTCCATTCACCACTACTCTCTGGGCCCAACCCTCCAGCCGGTTTATAACCCAGTGAAGTGTATGCTCATCCAAGCCATGAGCAGCCAGTTTCTCCAGGAGAATCCTGTGGGAAAAGCTCTACTGAAGTCTAGGTAGACAACAACATCCATTGCCTCTCCCTCATCGACTAAGTGGGTCATCTCTTCATAGAAGGAGATCAGGTTAGTCAAACAGGATACATAAGACTATCTTCACCTTGTTGAATAACCAGATACTCCTCTAGCTGTACAGCCTGGAGACAAGTCCTAATTTTAGTGTAAACATCAGCATAGTCCTGCAGACTGCCCTAAGACTTGAAACCTAAACTAGCCTGAAGTCCCCCAGCACCCTGCTGCAAGTTCTCCTTTAGCAGTTTCCCCAGATTTCTGCCTGGTTTCTATAATTTAATGATCTCATCACCTGGGAATAGCCTATCTTTTCAGTGTGGTGGTTTTAATTCTTTTTTTCCTCTATTTTTCTTATATTTGTCTCTTGTTTGTAAAACAGGCACAGCTTTGCTGATTCATCTCCCTTCACTTCCCTTGTCTTTCAAAGCTGATTTTAAGAGATCTGTGCAGTTATTCTTGCTGGCCTTCCCTCAGGCTGAATGCCTTGGGTACTTACAAGTTATTACATTTGGGTCACTCCTACTCAGCCCGATATTCAGCTACCTTTGTCAAACATGGACTATTTAATTAATTCCCTAATCCCAGCTGGAACCTCACTACCTTATACTGAATACTAAACAAGCTGAGACGGACTTGGTGTCTGGTATATTACCAGCTCTTTGAAGAGACCACACATGATTCATTTTTTATAAAAACGAGAGCTGTGGTAGAAAAGCACTTCAGATATGTTTAAGAGACTGCATATCCCTCCCCTGTCATCCTACTAACTTTCGATTTATTAATATTCTCTTATTACAGTTACATACAATTTACATTAAGCAGAAATTTCCTGCTGAAAAAAATAAAGAGTATCTAAAAGTTATGAAAATGTCCCAGATGAAGTGGGCACAAACATAATAATAGTAGTAGATAATAAGTGAACCAAGATGATTATCGATACAGCAGTAAAAACCACTGATCCAATCTTAAGAAATGAACATGAAGGAAATTTTAATGCTATTGCAATGTAGATTTTAGAAGGGGACTTCAAGGGCTAGAAGCTGAAACCCCAGCAAACTCCCTATACTACTCCAGATTTGAAATGCTGAAAGTAAACTGGACATTATCCTAAAGTGTTCTCTTAAAACAGTCTACACAGTGAAAAAAATCTTGCCTGATTAGTCAGAGTGAGCAATGATGACATAATTTTTAATTAATTCCCTGGAAGTAAAACAGGGAAAAAGCACAGCTTCTAACCAATACTGATTGTGAAATTAATGGCAATATTTCCAGAGAACCTAAAGATTTTATGGGGAAATACAGCCTGAATATATTCAGTTCATGACACAAAACAACCCTACTTTGTTTGATAAAGTAGTAATAGTAATACAAATTGTATCCAAGGAAAAGGAGCCTGATTTTTTTAGTGGAAGCCTTATCACTTAACCTCATCAACCTACCTTTCACATTGAAGGTAGCTCCAATATCTTTGAATATGGTTAGCTCTACCATCAATCCTGTTGAAAGTGCAGTGTGCACTTATTATTAAGTGCAGAGTGCAGTATGCACACAGTAATTGTAGGTGCAGCATATAGTTTTTTACTGTCTGAGATGGTATGATTTATATAAACATCTTATTTACAAAGGTATTTTGCAATAATGCTTTTTTCCAGTTCGAGCCTTTTGGACACAAGAGAAGGGATCACACCCTTTTGCTCATTTATCTTATTACTAAACACTCTTCCAAACCAACCCAAAGTGACTGGAATATGTCATATTTAACTTTGTTTGCTATGTAATTACAACCTGCTGTCCCCTGTTGTACCCACACTGGGGGTCTAAATTAAAGCTTTGGAAGCACTGGAAGAATTTCCATTAATGCCACTGTTTTTCTGGCTCAAGCATGTAGTGTTTTGACCACATTTTCTAGCACTAAAACTGTAGCCAGAGGTTTTCTCTATCAGAAAGGATCATTTACATATTTTAGAGAGAGAGAGCATCAGTTACTAATAAATGTATTCATTTTCCCCTATTCTTTAGTCTGCCCATTCCTCTGAGCAGTAAATTAAAAGGAACAGATGTATAATTTGGGAGGTTTTCCAGATTCTTTACTTTTTTCTTCTAAGTGAAACATTAAACAATGACTGCTGTATGCAATGTTATTCTGTCTCTATCAGTTTCCCGAAGAATCCTAATGCTGTGCTGCAGGCACTGTGAATATACCAAATGCAATGGAGATTTTTCTGATATATATTATTTCTGGACACTTGAGCATCTGATTTTTAACCAGAAATTTATAACTCTTTACAAAGTAGGTCCTAAAACATCTATTTCTCTTGTAACAGCAACTAGTCTCTCCTTTCAAACATCACTTTCATACTTAAGGTTCATATTTTGTTTGAATGTAATCCTAAATATAATATTATAATTATAATATTATATATATAGATTATAATATAATATCCTGTGTATAATATAATAACTTGTATAGAGTATAACATAGAATAGAACCATAGAATCATAGAATGGGGTTTGGGTCAGAAGGGACTTTAAAGATCATCTAGTTCCAACCCCCTGCCATGGGCAGGGACACCTCCCACTAGACCAGGTTGCTCAAAGCCCCATCCAGCCTGGTCTTGAACACTTCCAGGGATAGGGCCTCCACAACTTCCCTGGGCAATCTGTTCCGGTGTCTCACCACCCTCAGAGTAAAGACTTTCTTCCTAATATTTGATATAAAACTATCCTCTTTCAGTTTAAAACTGTTACCCTTTGTCCTATCACTACATTCTCCGATAGTGAGCTCCCCCTCACCTTTCTTGTAGACCCCCTTTTAAGTACTGAAAGGTGGCTATAAGGTCTCCCCAGAGTCTTTTCCTCTCTAGGCTAAACAACCCCAACTCTCTCAGCATATCCTCATAGAAGAGATATTCCAGTCCCCTGATCCTGACAAAATGTAGTTGTGGTATTTTTATAATAACTGCAGAATTATCTGGATGTTCAGTCTAATGGGGCTGGATCCAAAGTTCTGTTAAGCTGACAGTTCTGTTAAACTCTTTGCTCTGTTTTTTAATCTTAGGGGATGTGTCCCAATCTCTTAGACCTCCCCTCTAAGGGGTGTAAGTTCAAGGATTCTAAGTCCCTAAGTGTCAAAGGATCCTAGTTCAGGTTCTGTGTTTCTTAGGCTTCCTTAGTTAGGAAAAATAAGCTATTCATTCAAACGATGGAGAACTTAGAAAACTGCAATATATCTGAGTTAGAGTTGAAGTGATCTGGAACTTGGTTTTGATGGAGATGTTCCCAAAAGACTAGATGGTCTCTCTACACGTGACCAGAAATCTCCCCAAATCTGAGCATGTCAGTACCTATCTCAAAATAAAGCACAAGTGAGGTCCAGAAACTATTTCAGACGGACTACATAGGTTGCTTGAAGGAGTGCTAACAGAGTGCAGGTAACAGAAGAGTGTCTGAAGGGAAGGAAAAATTACTTTCTTCCAACAAGGAGGTTGTGGAAGGTTATAGTCATAGCCAAGCAACTTCCCCTTCCCAGAAGTACAGGGTATGTAACAAAATCAGCATCAAAGGTCATCCTCCCTCTCAATACAATCAAACCATTTTATTTGCCTAAACAAAGAATTAAGCTAAGTGTGTTTGGACAAAAAACAGAATCACATAATCAAAGGATTGTTTAGTTTATTCCTCTTGTTCAAAGCAGGGTCATCTAGAACAGGTTGCTCAGGACACTGTCCTTAGTATCTCAAAGGGTGGAGGCTCCACAGTATCTTTGGATAACCTCTTCCAGTTTTTTTCTGTATTTCAGTTTTTGCCCATTGCCTCTTGTTCCACTCACTGGACACCACTAAAAAGAGTCTGGCTTTATATGATTTACTATGTCCATCAGGTACTTACGCGCACTAATGAGATCCCTCTGAACCTTCTACATCCTGAATAATCTCAGGTCTCTCCTCACTAGGCATTAGGCACAGCACTCCCGATGTGTCTCACCAGGGCTGAGCAGAGGGCAAGGATCACATCCCTTGACCTGCTGGCAACATCCTTCATAAGAGTCCAGAGACTTCTTTGCCGTAAGAACATATTGCTGGTTCATAGTCACTTTGATGTCCACCAGGACCCTTAGGTCCTTTTCTGCAGTGCTGCTTCCTTCAGCCCTTCCTGGTGTGTGGAGCTTATTCCTCTCCAGGTGCAGAATTTGACATTTCCCTTTTGTTGAACTTCATGAGATTCCTCTCGGTGAAGTTTTCCATTCTGTTGAGGTCCCACTGAATGACAACACAAGTAGTTGATGACTCAGACACTCCTCCTAGTTTTGTGTCATCTGCAAATGACTGCTCACACAGGTGCAGATACCAGTCTGCACTTTATTTTTTTTGACATTTCTGTTTAAATTGTTTGGTACCACAAAGTTCTGGAGTAGCTATGGAGGATGAGCACCTCCAAGTGTTACGGAATGTATGCAGAAGGGATTTTTGTAGTAAATTCATGACAAGAACACTGCAAGATAGGATTTCAAGCTATGATTGCAGTTAACTTAGTTATGAAGGTAAAATAATGAAAATCATAAATGCTTTTATTTCTATGGCAAGATGAGAACAAAAAGAAATTCACTGAAGTGTAAAAACTTTCAAACTGCTGAAGCACAACATAGCAACTACAGAGAAAAGCTCCTTGGAGAATGCAAGGGTCTTAAATACTACAGTGATCAGCACTTGATGGTAATTAAATTAAAGATCACTGTTGCAGTGCAGAAAATCATTATTACTGTAGTATAAGAAATGTAATATCAGAAACTCAGATGGAAATCTAGAAATATAAGTATTAAAATTTTACAATTGGATCTTCTTCTTTGTTTATTTTCCATGAAAAACATTTCCAGTTTCAAAGCTAAATGCCTTCACAATTCAGAGTATTAGAGTTTCAGGACATTTTTTGAAAACTCCAAGGACTTAGAACTGAAGAGAAATATTCAAGATAACAGTGGCTACAAATACAATAAAATTAATGAAAGAGCTTAACTGGAAAGGATCCTCACTGTAGCTTGTGTTGCATTTCAAAGACAGCATTTAGGTTTTCTCTGTAACATTAGAAACAATTGCAAGTAAAGTAATACTCCAGTAAATTCCAAAGGGAGTTGCTATTTGTGGCAGTTTTCTGTGGACAGAAGAATGAAAGCAGAGAGTTTGGAGGATCCTCATAATGCGATAAAATGTTGTATGAAAGGGAAAATCAAATCATAAACGTTGTGATTCATTCTTGTGTCAATGATGGTGATGGGACAGGATAATGATGAAGAAGAAAAAAATACAGAGGAAAAGAAGTCAGGTGTTAGAAAACATACCTTGTTTCCAGGATACCATTTGATGTTGTATAAAATATCTTCCCCTGCCTGTTTTTCAGGCGTGTTTTTATGCCTATCATTTCCCCTGCTTCCTGGCAGAGATTGCATCTTCTCTTCTGGACATTTTCAGATATTGGCATGGCCACCGCCTGCTCTCAATCTGAGAAGTAACTGGACCTTTGTGGACACAGCAACCTTTTCTTATACCAGATTAGTTACAGAGGATCTATCCTTTAAACCACAATACATGGCTGGCATAGATATGAATATCAAAAACAAAAAAACCCAACCAAACAAACAAAAAAACACACAAAAAAAGAGCCTTCTTTGAACTCAAATATTTAAGAATTATTTTTTTTAATTCAGTTCGTGTCACATTAAAAAGTCCTTTTTTTTTCTCTCAAACAAATGCATATGAAACTACCATTTTTACAAGATCCTATAAGAAAAAAAAAAAAAAAAAGAAATGAGATCCTAAATTTTAAAGCAAGGAACAAGTTGAGGAAAATTTTTTACAATTAATCTGTGGAGAGAATAATTACAGTGGCAGTGGAGATGGTGAGATCTTCTGACAAGTTGGGAAAACTGAAAGTGGAAATATGCTCATGAAATCAGGAAATGAGGACTCTGGATACATTTGCAAAAAGATAGTTTCCATCCAAGATAGATATATCATCATCATCATCGTCATCATTGTTATTATATTTACTATTATNCCAGCTAAAGAATCATTATTACAATTATTATTATTATTATTATTGTTATTAATATTATTTTAGGCTTAGATTCCAGTTGTGGGTAACAAACAGTGATAAGGAGCTTGTATACTTTAGGGAGGACCCAGTGACTGAATATGATTTCCATAATTCTGAATATTGTGTAGTATCCAAAACCTTTTCTGCAGTA
>VXAK01015939.1:1371-14671 GCA_013399435.1 Arenaria interpres
ATGTCTAGCCTTAAATCCACAGCCACTTAGTATACTGCTATCTCATTCCCTTGGTGCATATTTCCATTTTAAGTTATTTGAAATCTCACTGTTCTCAACTCCAAATGATTTTCTAAAGCAGTATTTCAGACTTGAGCCTTTACAAGGTTATACGGTAACCATCAGGTTTTGTATCCTGACAGCTATTACCATATGTTGTAGCTGGGCATGGGAGACAGGAACGGGGAGAAGCTGATGGCTATTGTTTTATTTCCATCAGTTTGACATACACATTGTTTATTATAAACCAGAATCCAGAAGAACCTGAAGCACATGAAAGTAGCCATCAGCTACAGTTTACCTGCAGCTCCAGTGAACAAAATAAAAGACACTACAAGAGAAGGCACGTATGAACAGAAGCACTATAATGAGGAAGTATCTCAGACAAACAGAACTTAACAAAGGCTGAATAAATAGAAGAAGTGAGAGAGAAACACATCACAAACAGCACTAACCTGGGAAAATGGGAATGAACTCCTAGTGTTAGAAGAAGGGTAAAAGAGCAGCAGTATTAAGTGGTTCTGATACCATCCAGCAGAGGGGACATAAACATGTATCTTGAATCATCAGGAACTGAATTCTACACCAAACAGTAATTTCAACAGGTCTATAACCATACATAAAACATTTCTGATAAAGTATGCTCAACTGCAGTTCAAGGAATATTCCCAAGGTACCTACTATTTTGCGCTTGATCATAAACAGAGGAATTTTTGCATGCAGAGGGGTTACAGACAATTCCTTGTGGACTGTTGATAAATACAATCTTCTTTTAATATTTCCTAAATCAGTTACCCTATAAAAGAAAAAGCAGGAGAGAATGGAACAGATTTTTGTCAATTCAATAATCCAGTATCTTTGGGCAATCACAAAAAAACTATTCATATGCAGAACTTTTATGTCAGTGATAGCAAATATGGAATTTAAGAATTACTTCTTTTACAAGATGAGTAATGAGATTTCTCCCTCAAATACAAACTTGGTGGCTATATTCCTGCATATATAAAATCACTTTACATGCTAATTTTATTTCAACAGTCTATACTCTTTACTAGATTTCCATAGCCCTTCAGACTATGAAAGAATTCAATTTGTACGAACTGAGAACCCACCTGCCTTTAATAACCACACTTGTTTCTGCCCCTTAAGCTTGTGTTATCTCGGGACACACTATCACCTGCTAACTAGAAAAACATTATTTGCTTTCTCTTCCTAAAAATGCCTCTGTCATTTTATATAGACTGTTGGCTTAAAGATAGACATAAGACATTGATTATCTGTTTTACTTCCTGAGCACATACTTCAAATGTGAATTATAATACAGAACTTTATTGCTCACTATTCAGGTCATCTCGCAATGACACCAAGGACCTAACAGATTCAGACCACAGCTACAATCACAAAGATTAGGTTTCCTTTAAACTGATGAAGAGGCTCATTTTTATACTCTGTTTCCTGCAAGTCTTGTGAGCATCTGTACTGGTTTTGGCTGGGATAGAGTTAAATTTCTTAAGGGTAGCTTGTAGAGTGTTATGTTTTAGATCTGTGCTGAAAACAGTGATGATACCAGAAGCGTTCTCATTATTGTTGGGCAGTGCTTACACAGCAAGCTTTTCTGCTTCTCACACTGGCCTGGCATGAGTAGCCTGGGGATGCACAAGAAGTTGGGAGGCGACACAGCAGGACTGGTGACCCCAACTGAACAAAGGGATATTCCATGCCATATGACATCATGCTCAGCACTAAAAGCTGGGGGAAAGAGGAGGGAGGGGGGAATTTTAGAGTTACGGTGTTTGCCATCCCAATTAACACTTGAAGAAGCCCTGCATTCCTGGAGGTGGCTGAACATCTGCCTGCTGCTGGGAAGTAGCAGATGCCTTATTTAGCTTTGGTTGCACATGCAGCTCTTGTGTTATCTATTAAACTGCCTTTATCTCAATGCACAAGTTTTTGCACTCTTACCCTTGTGATTCTCTCCCCCATTCCACTGTGGAGGGAGCAAGAGAGTGGCAATATGGGGCTCAGCTGCCTACTGGGGTTAAATCACAACAACAGCACAACTCTGATATTCCCCAGCCATCCTACCTTAGTATACTGGAGAACAGACATTACTTCACAGGCCACACTCTGTATGGAGAAATAATGACTAATTTACCTATTATTTTTGAACAAGCTTATTTCTAACAGATGGGTGTTCCTCTGTAATTAGCAGCCCCTCTGAGAAGATGACAAATAATTACAGAAAACAACTTTGTCTCTACTTAGTGTTGTTAAAAATAATTACTCATAATCATTACATTTAAATACTGGGGTTTACTTTAAAATTGTGAGGCTGCCCTGCAGAATTTTTCTTTTAATTATTATTATTACTGAAAACACTTTTTCATTACTAAGGACTACTTGTAGTTTACCTAATGAAATGTCACCCAAAATTTGCAAATAAACACCCTGACATGTTCTTAGGATTCCTTAGGTTAACTTGGGAGAGCATTAACTCTGGAACAAGTTACATACTTTAGCTATTTTTGGCAATTTAAGCATTCAACCAAGGACAGTATGAAATATACCGCAAGTACGCAAACATCAAAAGGTTCTATTAGTACAGGTGAAAAACACAGGAGCACCTTGTTTCCCCACAGTCATTAAGACACCATCATGCAAAGCAAACAATGTCCGTGAACTTTCCAGAACTTGTTGATTCTTCCTCTCCCTTGCAGATAATCTGACCTTTAATCTATTTATCCCCATAACATGGTTGGGCAAATCAATACAAAGTAGAAGAGTCTACCAGCTGTTTAATTTTGAAAGACCAGCAGTTCCTCTTATAAATCACATACACTTCAAAGGCAGAAATTTCACTACTGTGCTGGGGGGAAGAATGTTATATCCTTACCACTGCTAGCGCTTAACATGGCAGATATCAGTATCAGCTGCACATATATTTATGTATGGATGAATAATACTGTCAAGTCCTTGAAAAGTGGTTTCATCACAAGACCTGGGCTTGATCTTACTTCGGAAGAAGTTTAAGCAAGATGTGAAATAATTAACCCAAGATCATCAGAAAGTTCACTGCATAGCTAAGTCTATGCCCCAGATCAAGGCTTAGTTCCATCCATCACTTTGCTGCTCATATGCCCTTTGAAGAAAAACCTATGGATGTAGTTTTCAGAAACTCTCAACTCTGTTCTAAATCTTAATGTTCAGAAGTCCTAAGAAATTGAGGCAGCGAAGAACTTCAAAGAATTGAAGTAGTGGTTGCTTGAAACTTCCCTAGATCTCCTGGTTATGTATAGAGCTGAACAACTGTGCTGAGCACCCAGGTAGTTGCAGTAACCCGAGTGCTGAAACACAAAATGCTATTCCTGCTGAAACTCAAACTGCATAATTCTCAATGGAGAACGTTCCTTTAAGTGATGCTACAACAAAGCAATAGGAGCCTAGACTTAGTCATGTATATCTCCAAAGAACTGGCAATAAAAACTTAAGTTCACTTTATAGTATTAGTTCAACATGTTTACATTTTATTATTTATTTTTATATGAATAGTTTTCTTTCTCCCTCATGAAAAATATTAGGTACCTTAGGAATAAAAACACCATCAGTAAATGTACAGCTCAGTTACATTCTCAAGTGCAATCCTAAACACATACATTTAGATCTAAAGACACACATTTATATCAGACTCTGTCATATAAGTCTAAAATAAGATGATTTTGTGATGGTATGTATGCTGTAAAGAAGTAGCAAACCTTAGATATATAGTTATAATTACACCTAAAGAATCTTAACATTTCAGTAAATAGATTTAAAGTAATAAAAATATTTATATTCTACAAGCAAAAGTAGGTAAAACATTTGAGGAACAGGCACAATTGCAGAAAGAAGATGGTTTTAAAATTTGGTAAAATAATTTATTTCCTGGGAGAAGATAGATAATTATATGAGAGTCAGTGTAACTTTCAAACTTTTCAGTTACATTGCTTCTTGGAAAACAAAAAAGACAAGGGTCTGATGAAACTCTTTTCTGAAATAGTTTAGACAATAGGAGTTAGAACATTAGAACTCTCACTTGTAAAATGAGTTAAGAGTACCTGTGGTGAAACTCAACCTTTTTTTTTTCCTGTTATCAAAAGGCACGACCTAGGCTAAACCTACAAAGGCAAGAAACATCTGCAGCACACATCTTGATTTTCAAAGCTGCATTAAAAAAAATCTATATAGGAGTTAATGTATTTTTATTATGTCTGTGCTTGAGTATTTATATCTAAGGGTCAGACATGATAGAAAAGTAATGAGACCATGTTGAGAAAAATGAGGTAGTCAACAGGAAAATCAACCTCATTTATAATAATATTCCTGTGATCAGCAGGTGCATAACTCTCCCAGCTATGGTCATTAACTGCATTCATTTCACACTTAACATCTACATTTGCAAACCATTTGAAAGTAAAATTACCTTCCAATTCAATTTTCAATTTTATTTTATATACTCAACTTTGATTGACTATTCTCCTCACAATGGTAACTATAGTGAGATTGCAAGAAAATGGTAGCAACTACCCAAGAGTACAGATAAACTCATCTTCTCAGATTGCCTATTCACTTTGCTTCTGTTCGTATAATAATTTATAAACATTTGTTAATGTAAAATTCAAGGCTTAAAATGAACTTTAAAAAAAAGGATGTTGGACTGTTGAAGGGATGCTTCATTTATCAGGCTCACCTGTGCTTAAAATCAAAGTGTTTCTCTCCTTATGAATGACTTAAACTAGAAGTTTACCAAACACGAAAGCAGGTATTTCATTGATGTTGCTAAGCAAAGAGCAACTCCCATACAGTTTATTATTAATGGAAGTTTCTTTGTATCCTGGTGAAAATCCAGACAGAATCCATTGGTAAAGCTCAACTATTAGTATGTTGGTATATTTGTTCTTTTAGCAACTGTAGTGACATTTTCTCCATTAAAAGCATGTGCTTCAGGAACATTAGACATCAGTAGTATCATCATCTCCATTTTGAAGACAGACAACCAAAGGAATAGCAATAGCAGCATCAGCTGATTTGCCATGCTAACAGATTCTTAAATTTCCTTATTCAGGAGCAGCCTGTACTTCATGTATGCTTTATTTTATGCACTACTTGTAAACTCGTCTCATAGGAGATACCATGTTATTGAACTGGCTGCCCGATCATCCAGAGCATTTTATTGTGACCTCAAAAAACAGACTTAGCTATACTGAAAAATCAATCAAATCTCTGGAAAATAAGAGAGCAGGAAGACTGATATATCACTTAGACCTAGAGAACAAGCTGTGAAGAACCAGCTTTATTTTTATATACTGGAATTCTCTCATGAAGAATTAAGGAAAAAAACCAAAGAAGTCCCCTTAAACAGTACCCATAAAAGGTCTGTAATACAGGTGGCAGGCACAAAAAGAGAATAACCAAATCTGGTTGCCAGACTAGAAAAACTTCCTAAGTGTGTGCAATTACAAAAAACTGGTGATTCCTGAGATATCCCTACAAGATATTGACATATTTGCAATCAATTCTGCAACTGAAAGAATGACTGTTATTTTCACAGATCAAGAATAATTTGTTGTGAAAGTTTCATTACTCTTCAAACTTTGCATGTTTCAAAAAAATAATTCTGGAAGTGTTCATTACAAACATATATTCCAGGAACTTCTATCAATATTTTAACATCCTTGGTTTTGAAATGAGCTCTTTTTTTTCCTTTCTTTTCCAGTATTCAGTAAATTCCATTTTAAAGCATTGTGATATGTTCCTCTGAAGAATGGTTTACTGTACCAAACCATTTAGAAAACCATAATTCCAGAAAATAGTTTTTAATTTGTTCAGTACAAAGTAGTCTAATAAGCATTAATATATGGAAAGTTTAGTGCCTACTTCTTTTCAAGAATCTAAACAAATTACCCTTATAATGCAGTTATTTGTGCCTGCAACTAATTCTGTTGGCTCTTTCTTTAGTTTATTAGCTGTTATTTTTTCCTTCCATGAATTTATCTATTCTAAAGAGACAATCTGTCCTTTCATGTTTACAAAGACGAAGAAAAGGTTATGTTTGCACCTGCTATTTCTAATAGTTCGCTTAAGTCTAAACCATTTATTCTAATTATTAAGAATTGCTACGAAATCTGCCCTTTAAAAAGGCAAAACTAAGTTTTCTTGCTAACACTGGATCATGCCTTTACTTTATTTAGCATATGGAAGTCCTGAATAACAAACTGTTCCAACCAACCAAACAGGATTCAGTTTACTCCATGTTACCTAAATTGATCCACCAACCAAAATATACATAGTTAGTACTTTTCCACTCTCTAAAGTCTTAGAGCACAGTCATTGATTCTGTAATATCACCAGGACGTCATCTAACTCCACAATAAGTTTTAGTCTATTCACTTAATGGCATATTGTATGCTAGATTAAAATAGACTTACTACCTGACAAGTTAAAACTTGATGAAACAAAACATCTCTCCCATCAGTTCCAACAGATCACAGATATATTTAAACAAAGATAAAGTGATACTGGTTAAAATAATTACTTTCAGGGCATTTTGAAAATCACGCAGAAATATTGCGATAGAGAAAGATAACATTCTCAATCTTGGACTGAAGTGACTAGTAGAAAAAGGGTAACTGTACAGACAAGCCAATGTTTCATCAGCCAACTAAGCTAAAGGTACTGTGCTATACTAAATTGAGACTGCCTGTAACTTGCATTTACAAAAAAGCAATTACACTAGTCATTCATTATCAGACTCTACAACTGCAAGACAAATCCTGTGACATCAGCCTCAGAGGATACAACAGCCTGATGAAGTAAATACTCCTTTTTGTGGCAGCTACTGACTTCACTGTATAAATTGTATCTAATTTGAGCTTGGCAGACTGATGAATATGTTTTGGTCTGAGAAGAAAACAATATGCTATTTCTGCAAAAAAATCTGAGAAACATATTTTTGGTCATCACTGTTTTTCTGGTTTTTAAATAAGTGGTAATGTTGGACAACCTGTCCATTAGCAGGCCCAAAGTGATGAGCCAAAAAGGCGACTAATGCACGGACAGAGAAGAGATCCCCTTCCTCCAACTCTCCCCTCCTTTCCAAAGTGATCTCCACTTCCTCTACCATTCTTCATCAACTATTCAGCAGAACTCTCCTCTGCTTTCATGTTTCTTCTCCTTCCCACACTGACTCCTCCTGGTCTGCAGATACAAACTTGCCAAATACAGCCTGGAAGACTTTATTGTATCACCAGAAGGACGCAAACTGGAAAATACTGGCTTATGGCATTAATTAGGATAATCAGACCTCATGCAGATTCAGGATATTTTAAAGTCACAAGCTTCAAGACACACCATGGACAAAAATTAATTGTAAATTTATTTTGAAAATGTCCTTTTTTATAGCTGAGTCAAGAACCTAATTTCAGGACCACTATAAATTATCTGCCCCAGAATCTGACTCAAACCATCTCCTTTCTGGTTTGAAACTAAGTATGTTAGTTGGATTATCATAACCTGTGTCTAAGTATTCCTTCTTTTCTGACCTCAATTTACTTGTCACTAAGTATTCAGAAGAATGTAATAGTTTTATCTGAAATTAGAATTCTAGTTTATCTTTATAGTGAAAAAGCTTGTAACATCCTTCAACTTCCTGAAAGATGCAACAAAATCATTCTCATCAAGGTCTCTGCCATTAGACTCCCACTGCACTCTTCCTTTAAGAAACAGATTGATACACTGTTCCAATGAGTTAAATTATTTTATCTCCATTTTTGCTATGATCCCTTTTTGAAAGTAATAAGAGAATAAAAGCACATCAGGGTCAGAACAGCAAGTGAAATGGTTCTGCCTACCAATTTAAAATAAAGCAAAATATGTAACCGTTGGTGACAAAATTTAGGAAAGGATTATCAACTGTACTCAGCTCATGGTGAAAGCCTGCCAGTAAACACCTGACTGAAGAGAATACAAGGAATCACCTATCCTGATTTTGCCTAAATATGGTTATGCGCAAGCTCTAGATCAGAAGATCAACAGTGAAAAGGTCCTTCTCCATGCCTAATGTTTTATACTGATTAATTGAACAAGCAATGAAATTATTGATACAAGACGACTTTGATCAGTTTTTCAGCTGCAGAAGCAATGAAAGGCATAAAATGTGAGAAATTAGAAATATCTGCAGAATAAGGGTAACAGATTGAGATTTATCCTGCCTAGGGGGAAAGACTTCTTTCAGACCAAGTGGCTAATCTAACTAGCAACATAATTTTAACTAGGACTGTGCGTTTTGTTATCAGTTATAAAAAAGGATTCATGCAATTATTACATATCTGGAAGCAGGACACCCTGATCATGAGATATCTTTTTTAGGATACCTGTTTTCTAAATGACCACCCATGCTGTGTTGGTACTCCAGTGAAAAGTGATGCTTGGAAGAGTTAGTAAAACATATTTACTCTTAAATGTATGAGGTAATGTTCTTTACAAGTTATGGAATTTAACATACGCTGATACTTTTAAGAATGTTTCAATATTTCCCTCATCCTTCACAAAAAAAATTTAAGGAGCAAGCCTCATGCTACTTACTAAATAACAGAATTTCAAATAATCTCTACAGCTGAATCTGTTCAATAAACTTTACCTTCAACCTCTATCTACAATCTTCAAATACTGTCAGAAGTACAGAACAGAATTAGCATCTATGTCCTGCTTCTAATTTTAAAAGGTTGGTTGAAAATTTGCAAGACTTACCAAGATTCATATTTTTATTGTTCTCTGTCTGAAAACATGCTGGGTCTTTAGATTAACATGAATAATTCATTCTATCTGTCAGCAAAGCTAAAATGATGACTAATTATGTTAGCATGTAATTCACATAAATTCAAGCTATTATGGTCTCTATGAATAAATTAGCTATGCATGTAAAATCTAGTATGTGCTGGTTATTAAAAATTTGAAAGTAATAAACTTCTATTTACAGAAACCAAAAAAAAAGGAAATATGGTACAACAATTTATATTCTACTGTGCTGTTCACAAGCCTTGCAATAAAAATTTCTTATCAACAAGTACACCTCCTTTACGAATGTGGACATTCTAAGCCCTTTCCCCCCTGCAGATTCCTCTATACATAACTAGCTAAACTTTGTCAGAAAACTTCTTAAACCTTATCAGGTATGTTCCAGAGTTTCAAACTCCACAGAGTTCCCATTTATTCAATAAATCAGGAGCATCTCCTTGCGTTATAAATCCACTAAGCTTCTATGTATGATCAAAAACATCACTCCTCATATAGTAAAAATAAGCTACAACTATGGTTTCAGGCCATGCTAATTCTGAGATGTCATTCCAAACAGAGTTAGGAAAATGCCAAATTTTCAAAGCTAGTATGTACCAACTGTGTTTGATTATTCCTAAGCTTTCTGAAATTCTTCTCCCCAACAAAAAAATACACGTGAACAAAAAGCAAACAACTGCCTTAATTCTGATGGATTTCCACAAGTAAAAAAAAAACACCAAAACAAAACCAGATTTAAAATACAAAATCTTAACTTTAAATTACACACTGTAAATCCTGTACATGGAGATGAATAAATCGCATGTGCCAGTACAGTCTGAAGGCTGACGGGCTGGAAAGCAGCTTTGTACAAAATGACCTGAGGGGCCTGGTGAACAAGTTGACAATGAGCCAGCAAAGCACCTTTGCAGCAAAGAAAGTGAAGAGCATCCTGTGTTGCATTAGGAAAAGCATTGCCAGCAGGTCCAGGGAGGTGATCCTTCCTACTCAGCCCTGGTAGGACCACAGCTGGAATGCTGGGTCCAGTGCTCAGCTCTGTGATATGAGAGACATGGGCACAATGGCGTGAGTCCAGCACAGAATAACAAAGATGATTAAAAGACTAGAGCATCTGAGTTAGGAAGAGAGGTTGAGGGAGCTGGGATTGTTTAGCCTTGAGAAGGTTCAAGGGTGAATCAATGGTGTATGAATGTGCTATAAATGGTATTTCAATATGTATAAACACCTGATGGAAGGGAGTAAAGAAGGCTGAGCCAGACTCTCCTCAGCAGTATTTAAATGGACAAGAGGCAATGTGCACCAATTGAAATACAAGAGATTTTCTTCAAACATGTGAAAATAGCAGGATCAGAAATAGATGATAAAATTCTGCAAGGTGACAATAGAACAAAGAAAACATCTGGATATCTACCAAACTATTTGTGCAGTCATCCAAAATCTATTTTACACATTTTTTAGGCAGATCAATAGATTGATTGTGAATGTGGCGATACTCATCTAATCATGCAATCTAACAAAGTCTCTAACATTCTACTTAAATTTATTCTAAAGAAAAGACAAACCAGCTAATTTAAACAGTTGTTTGCACATTCAGTATTTATCACAGGAATCCTCATGACTGGTTGATAGCAGTAAGCTGGAAGGTTTAGCTGAGGTAATGCCGAGTGATAGATGGCCTTGAAGAAATTCTTGTTTGCTGATCAGATCAATCACTGAACAGAATGCAAAAAAGAGGATGAGGCTAAAACTAAATTCATATTTCCATCCCTATGCAGAATGGGAGATGAAGAAATGTACCATAAAGCATCATGTGCAGCTATTATAAAACTTGCCGAAGTGTTTCTTGCATAAAGTAAATTTGATGGCTTGGTATGCTATCAATTTCACTTGAAACTACTCAAAGATTCACTAGTAAGTAGTAGTCAGATTATGTAAGAAACCATTTTTAAACATTAAACTTCAGGAAGCACCAGCACAATCAATATTCTGCCCATAAACATGCAATAGAGTCCTTTCAAAACATCTGAAATGAAGAAAACTGAATGGCAGTCATATGAAGCAAGAAGGACTAGTCTATGTTATTTGCTGGATTATCATGAGTCTGCTAGGATAAAAGAGTCTATTTTGCAATTCCTGAAGGAGTTTATAGGTACATGAATAAGTTACACTTGATTTCTAATACAAAATTTTAGAACTAGATTTATTTTTGAAGAAGTTTTATTAACTTCTGCATACAGTTGCACTAAGTGGGGAACAAAAGAGATTGTACTTTTAGGCATATATGTACCTTTAATTAGCTCCAGTTACCTTGAATGCACTGATGAACTTATGTTATAATCAAATCATGCTTATACTGATAATTACAAAAGCAATTAAGCAATGAAACAGATACACTATTAAACATCTGTTTTTTGTTAAAAGTATATAGAAATGTATTGTGAGATTACTTCATCCACATAGACACTGAAGTCACTGCAAATAAGAAAAGGAGAGACAATTCGGATTTGTATCAGGCTCTCTGATAATACTAATTTGGGATCAGGAAAGTTGAGGAAAAGAGATAAAACATTTTTCACTACTTTTTCTATGTAAATATAGTAAATATATGTTTACATAACCTATGTACAGTGTAAATAAAAAACACGTGCATTTAAATGTACAGAACTACAGACAATTATAGAAATACGTACTATTATAAGAGGGACATAGTAATGGTGGGAACAGGAAATAGTGAGAAAAGATGAAGAAAACAAGGTCTAGATATAAGCTGAGAAGAGAAAGGGCAAAGAAAGGTGGGAGAGGTGGTAGAAAATTAGAGCTTTCAGTTATCAAAATATCAAGTGATGAAGAAATAAAAATGAGTAGAAGAAAAGCGAATAAGAGGTTGTTGTTAAGAGGTATAGATGGTTGGCAAGTACCCCAAAGATTCAAACTCAATACAACACTATAGAAAAACTTTATCCCCATACCTATCGCTAAGTCTCTGCCATCTGTCTACAGAATGTCTATGAAGAACAAATCGTGTCCTTGGTTTCTGTTTACTGCATGACACATCCTGTTTGCTTTGTCCTTTTTGTTATACACATTTAGAAGTAAGGCAGCAATTTAAATCATAGAAGTAGAAAGCAAACTAGAACTACATTCAGGAAGTTTACCAAAGAACAAAAAAGTCAATGTGATTTGACACAAAAAGAAGCTCTTTGTTGCAGAAAAAAAAAGTTAGCTTTAAAGTTGGGTATTCTTAAGTAAGAGATACCTTATTATCTAAGCAAAAAAATGATTCAAAATAAGCTAAGAAATAAAACCAAATACATTGAAAGGAAAACATAAGAGGAAGACATATAAATGCTGTGGTAGGAAGAGAAATTAACGAGAAAGGGAAGTTGCTTGAAAATCTACAGTTTTCTCATCTTTTCAACAATTACCACCTTCCTTACCAACAGTTTCTTCTCAATTTAAATTAGTAAAACGTTAGTTTTTTCTGCACCAAGATCTTGATGCATAGAGCTAAAGTTGTCTTTAAAACATGTATTTTGAGCCCATAATTCCATGCTCCATGGAGGAACAAAAATATGCTCTGGTAAAGATCCGTGCTAAATAAATTATTGTATCCTTTGAAGATTTTCTCAATGTTCACATTCTAAAATCATGTTAGACATTAAGCATGCCACAGAGGAATGTATAATGTTACAACCATGATGCAGGTTATAAATGCCCACTAACTCAAAAACCACTGAGACTAAAATAGCTGTATGGATTGTTATAAATTGACTAAAGATTTTTAATAAATATGACTCAATTCACACTAGCATGTTGTTTGTTAATATAACAAAATATTCCAAGGTGACTTGGAATATCCTGTACATGAAGGTACAGAAGAGAACAGAATTACCCAGCAACATAAAATAGCATGCCATACTAATTTAATGAAATAGATTATTCACGTTATAATGAACAGTTTCTCTACTGTGTTATAGCTGGAATATTTTCTCAGCATCTCATTTTACCCTTTGACTTAAACCTACAAAGGTTGTTTCCCCTTACTACAGACACAAGAGACTTCAGTCAGTCAAGAAAAGCTGACACTAGTGGATACAGATGAATGGAAACTTAGAGAAAGACAAACAAAAATAAAATTCTGCATTGACTTTACTCAGTTTAATTGCATATCCTTCAACCCATCTTTTCTTGCAGGGTTTCTAATGGCATAATACGCATTTTGTTAATCCAAATCTTAGATGTTCTACTGGCTACAAAGCTGAGTGGGCTGTGCTGGTTATGAACAGCTAGTGCCACTAGGGTGGAAATGGTGTTCAAAGACTGACAATTGCTCAAGTTTAAAACTGTATTAAAACATTCCACAACGAACTAATGAAAAAAGGTCAGTTTCAAGTGTATCTCTTTCCTTACAAAACAATTATACCAATTGAGT
>VXAK01015939.1:14721-25276 GCA_013399435.1 Arenaria interpres
CAACCTGTTTGGTTGGCTTTTTCTCCCCCTGTTAGAATATATATTTTTTGCCCTAAACCAGAAGGCCCTGGAATAGTTAATTATAAGTCTCTTATGAATTTTCAGGAGGCTCTCATGAGCCAATATTTTCACGTTTGACAAATACATGTCCCGTTTCTTCAAATTTTCTACCATCTTCATTCATGATTTTTAGATCTTGTTCTGTCCTCAAAGGAGTGTCAGTGTTTAAAACATCCAAGAAACAATGACCTCATTAGCTTAATAACTTCTTATTGACTTGATAAGTCACCATGCTTTAATGCAAAATCTGCCACTACAACTAATGGCTGCAATCAAGCATTCACTTTACATTAAGTATTCAAGGAAAATTTTTGCATCTTACAGTAACTCAGTGGAGAAGTCTTGTCCCAGTGGCACAAAAATCTGAAGTGTCAGAAATTGCTGTATCAGTCCCACTAGAAAAAAGAAAAAAATTAAATATATGTTCTGTATGCGTACAGATGCACATTTCACCACCGAGCATTTCAATTTTGTACTATACAGCTATACTATTTTGTACTACGGCAACACTATTTCCCAGTGCTCACACAACATATGAACATGAGCAAAACCTAAGGAAAACCAATTCAAACTGCAATAAAAGTGTTGTTTTAAAAGTCCCATCTGTGGCTTTGATGGTTCTCATGAAAATAAAAAGGAACTTTTTCTTACAATTCTACATTGTGTTCCAAGACAATGTAGACACCAAACAACTTATAGAAATTATAAAATATAGTAATACTTTCCTACCATATTATCTCATAGTCATATGAAACTTACTCTCATGTTTGTGACAATGTACACCTTATTAAACAACTTCAAAAACCTGTTGGGTAAAAATGCAATCCAGGTCATGACAACAATGCTTGGCAGAGGCTTCTGATTTTCAGAAAAACTGAGGGAACAACCAGAAATCTTCCAGGATTCAGGCAGCTCCTTATCAAGGAAAATCAGATAGTACAAAGCTGTCTGAATTGAACTGTATGTTTCTTTCTTAGTTATTCTGTCAGGGAAGATATAGGCTGCTCTTCGTTGGCTCAACAAGACCCAACAATATCATCAGCTCCTCTTCTAAAGAATGCCAATTTAGAACTTCCTTTTTTTGTGGGTCAAATGACACTTCAAAATTTCAAATTACATTTGTATATATATATAAATGTCTTATTTTGGAAGAGTATTCCAAGATTACAATACAACTGGGAGATGGTATACCTTTCATAACTGAAATACTTGAGGTACGTACACCTCAAAAGAGGAAGACAGAACGGTAACAGATGGAAATTTGACTTTAGTACTGCAGGACTAGCTAAAGTAAATTTAAAGCCAAACTATTTTTAGCAGTGATAATCCACAACAGTAATTCTCAATCCTCATTTTAAATTCTAGCAGTTTCTTGTAACATTGGCAATAAACAAATTAAAGTTGGGTTTCTCAGAAAGATAATACATTAGACATATTTATTATACTGAAGATAATAGTAATTTTCTTTTATAGAAATCAGATTAATCTTCAACGCCTTAGTGCATGATCAGACTATACAATTCCCTATTTATTTTTTGTGTTTGTTTGGAGAAACTAATTTCTAATTATACTTCTCCTGCAGGGTATATACTAGAACATTCCTGTTTCATTTGACCAAAATCACCATCTCAATTTTTCCTCAGAAGCAGGCAGTTAATTCTAAACCAGTTTGATTCATTACTATAAGCCTTATAAGGTATAATACCCTGTAGTGGAGCTTAAGGCATAAATTATGATTGGTGTATGCCCAGGAAAACAGAGACTGCTTTGATTCTGGTTTATTCTGCTGCAAGTAACAGATAACCTAAGGCAAGACTCCATATGACTCATCAAGGACTGATTACATGAATGCAGCTGAAATTTGCGTATAACTTCCTTGTACTGCTAGTGCTTACCTGGTGCATAAAAGTAAAAATACTTCAAAATATAAAATGAGAAAGAGGACAGGAACCTATTTCACATTCTGTAACGCAAATAGAATTATCGACTTTAGTAAGTGCTGAACAGTGTCAGAAGTTATTTGCCAGACATCAGCCTGTAGCAGGATCAGGTGCAGAAGTGAGCCTGGCAGCAGTAGGACAGCATGTATCAATAAGGATTTTCTGTAGGCATTTCTGTACCTTTTACTTATTTTAAACTGATCTGCTAAAAAGCTAATGAAAAACCACTTTGCTAATGCTGAATTAAGTCTAAAGTAAGGAGAAAATGTAAGTTTTACATTCCAATGTAACACTCATTTAATAATCAGAACAACATCACAGACATTTTATCCTTTGATACTTACAAGTTTGTCTAGTTTCCTTTGGTAGCTGCATTTTGTTGATTTGACTGCTTCCTTCAAGTACAAAAACAAAGCCTTTTACCTCTTTATCATATTCCTACAAAAAGAAACAAGAAACAAACATAAGCACCCTGATATAATTTTTCTCCTCACAACCAACCATGGCACTAACATGCAAAGCTACTTTTTTTTAAAAAAAAAATCAATTAGCAGACAGCAATGCAAGTATGACAGTAGCTCAAATGTGATGGTAATAATATAATCCATAGAAATATGTCCTTTACTTGCATGTATTGTGAACAAATAATGCTGACAGACAGGACTCAGGATCCATTGGGCCCAACTCAATCCTTTAGTTATCAGAATAGCAAAATTACTTTCTAAATATTTAAACTATAAAATTACACTGCAACCAACCTAGTCTGCAAGTGGGTATAAAGAACTAATTTAAATAGTCATAGTCTGTCATAATGACAGAACTGCAAGTGACAACTCCACTGTGAGGTCAAAGCCCTCATTACTTTCTAATTTTAAGCTTCATTCACATTTTTCTGTTTTATACTCCAGGTGTTATAAGTTTCTTTAAAAACTTACTTTCCATATAGCTGATGGATTGCCAAAAATCTTCCATTTTGCTCCTGGATTCTTGCCTTGAGCACTGAATATTTCAACAAATGGGCCACCCTATGATAAAAGGGTTTAAGGATATATGATCCAAGCAAATGTTCAGCACTGAATCAACAATGGTCAAGGTGAGCACATAAGTACAATCCCTCCCCACATCAGGCTGTCACCACAGACAGTATTACTGATCAGACAGCAGAATATTAATAACAGCTCCTAGACTACTATAATGTAGCAATCTATACAGTCAACATTTGGCTTTACTAGAGGATCAGAACATAAAATTAAAGCAATACCATGGAATATTTTAAATGATTTTATTTATAATGTCACTCTCTAAAAAGCTAAATTATTGTAAACATTCTAAAAACATGCTGGAAATTAGTAATTTATATTTAGATATGGTTTATTTCTACAACTCAATGAATGATTTTTATAACATTGCTAAAAAATAGGACGTTGGAGATCAGATGTTTTGCCTAATTTCCTATAGAAGTGAAGTTTAGACAATTTTTCTACATACATAAAAACGTTCAGCTTTTTCTATGTATGTGAGTTATGTCAGGGACATTTCCCAGTAGCTTTTCTACTAGTTACCATACTGCAGCCTGATTTGACCAGACTGAGAAACTCACAAAAATTTACTATCTTTTCTAGGCCAAACTATGAGGCTTCGTAGTAGATTTGATCCTACAGTATCACCATAAAAAGTGATACCTCCATGAGGCATCAGAGAATTAATCCTGGAAAAAGATTATGAATGCCTGTGCCAGGTGAAAACACCTTACACAAAGTATGCGTCCTCCTGGACATCAAAGAATCTAACCATACTCTCTTGAAGATAAGCTTTATCACCTCTGCTTAGACAATTATTTGCTTCAACATTTTTCCCATTTGAGTCACACTTTTTGTGACATCTGCTGTACTCAGCCTATAGTTTGATAAGCAATTTTTTAGCAGCATGATCGACCTAATCAATCATTACAGCTCTGCTGCTCCCTTCTCATTCCTAGTTGCCTGCAATCCCCAATTCTCTTCATGTTCAGCTCCCCAAACATTTGTACACAAGCCAGAGTGAGCAAGAGGGACGAGCAGTCTTGCCAGCAAAATAAATGCTCTTAAATTGTGCTCTCAGAGACCAACGCTGCACCATTCATGAATTAGGTATTTTCCTCTGTCCATTCACATGGCTAACCCCAGCCACTAGGCTTACTAAGTTCTAAGGAGATTCAAAACAGCATTCCATAAACTACACTCATAAAATTTTTTTATCCATTATAAATTTAAAAAAAAAAATTTAAAATATGGCATACTACCAATTTGAAACTTATCTGACATATTTAAGGACTACAAGATCAAGCTCAGAAAATTAGAAAAAGATTCTTAACTGACAAGTTGTATGTGTTCATAGCCAATTTTAAAAAAGTGGCTTTTCCTCCCATATTTACAAATACATTTTATTAATACTGCAGCTATTGAGTAGGCTCTGATTTGAGGTTAAACTCACTGAACAGGACATGAAAAACTACCAGACATGACATGAGAAATACCAAATGAAAACTGACATAAGAAGCTGCCAAAAGCTACTTAGTGCCATGGGGGTTGCATGGGTCTCATGGGTGGCCAAGGGCAAATTACACAAGAAATGATCAAACTCCACAATCAACTGGAGGGGAGGATGGGGCATCTTCTGGGGAGCACAATCCTGCAATGCCCACAGCACCTAGGCAATGGTATCAGAAATACCATATAAAGCTGAGGTAGCCTAGGTAACAGCATCAGAAATACCATTTTCAGGTATAGATGTAGCACATCTGGGTCCAATGGGGAAAAAGTAAGCAGGGGCGGGTTGCTTTCTCGGAAAGGGACTGGTACAGAGAAAGGAAGGCAAAACACAGTGAAAACGAAGGTCAGGAAACAGTATAACAGACAATAAGGTTTGTGAATGATGCAACTAGTGTTGTCACAAAACTGTGCTGGACCAAGAGAACAAACCAATCCCCCTTCTCTGACTACACCTTAAGAGTTGGGCCTGCTTCCATGAGTGGGAAGAAGCAGATGGTGCGCCTTCCCTGGTGCACAACGAAAGGCACACCAGACAAGAACACATTGATAACACCGAGTCGGTGTCCATTCCAGACCTGACAGCATCAGCAGCTACCCACTATTTCACAACATTTCTATAAAAATAATGAATAATGAAACATTCCAAAACATTTCTAGATCTGGACTTTTTGGCCCCTGAAATACACCATTTTAATTGAGCTCTCAGGTGAAATGAAAGGGAATAATAAATAAAATTATTTCTGGTTTACCTGATAGTGATTTTTAAACATTTTCCAGCTTTCACATGCAATAAAAATAATTCCAGCCTCTCAATCAGTAAAGACAGTTACAGACACCACTGCAAAAAAACCAAACAAAAATCTTTAGATAGGATTTGACATGAAAAAAAAATTTACAATGAAACCCCAACCACATTTTAAAAGATATGAAAGTATTATGAAATACTTTCACATGTACCAAATATCTATCAATTGCATAAGATTGCTACCACAAAGAAATTAAGATCAAAAAAATATTAATATTGATGCTGTCTTAGAAAATGTTCCCTTCATGCATCAAGTACTCAGGGCCCCCTTTCCCTGTATTCTAATAAAACCAGTAATTTTATCATCAGCCCTTACTTTTAACAATGAAGACTCTCTCATGCTTTAAAAAAACATCATTTTTAATACACATTTTTTTATTATTCTTTGTTGTTGAGTGCCTACTAGAAAACATTAGATGCCATTAATAAGGAGCTTAACATTTAATACAGAAAAAGAGAAACATATGGAGCAGCTGCAACAGAAACCACTCCATCTAGAGATATTTGGCAGAGACTTCCGAGACAAATTATCTTCTTTCACATTCAGCATTCTTTGAGGATGATTAGCATTAAGTCTCAAACCAAGCACTTAAGTTATTTGAGGGTTGCTAAAGACAACGTGAATTAAGAGTTGTCTGCAGTTAGAGAATCAGAACAGTAGAAAGTGAAGGGACTGATCCTGGAAGCCTCCCGTGTCCCTCTTCAATCACTCTGAGTGTCTGTAATTTCACTTGAAGTCAACAGAAAGTTAAGGGACCCTGAACATAAAAGGTAGTTGTCAGTCTCCAAAGACAGGTAGAACCAGTCACAAGAGACAACATGCACCTTCACTGTGAAAAATGAAGATGCTCGTCAACTCATAGAAACCCTTTCGCAAAACTTTGTCTCTTATTTGGTATCTTTATTTACGTTCATTGTTTCAGTTCAGGCACAGACCACTTAAAGGAATTAAATTACTTTTAATTACTGGAAATTTTTTTGGCCTTAAACCATTTTCTTAATAGATAAAAACCAATATGCTGATCAGGAGAATATAAGCATGGCTTCTCATAAAGAACAGTTTAGCTCTCACAACCAGAAAGTGACAAAAAGTTTAAAAATATTTAAGGAAAGATATATGACTGCAAATGAACTAAAAATTCAGTGACAACACACATGACTTCATAAACAATGCACACATTTAAAGGATTAGAGCAGCATTCTATTTTAAAAAGTAGATCATCATTCATTTAGGAAAATGTGATAAAATCTGTTGATGCTTAACTGCAATTATTTTAATCAGCAACAATTATTTTAAGGCTTGAAGTTGTCTGGAAATGAAATACAAATAGAAAAAAAAAGATCAGACATTAGAATCTTATCCCACACTACTGACAGGAACATTAGTTCATTTTAAACTTTTTGATTAGTAGGAAAACAAAATTTAGAAAACACAGGCCTATCAAAACCCATAGTGAGCATTTTGATCGTATTACTTTAGTACTGCCACTGCACATCTAACACACGAGCTACATTATTCTGCGTTTTAGACCATTTTCTATACAAATTTCCTACTTCTTCAGTTGGCGTAACTGTTTTTTTTTTTTAAGAATGACTACATTAATAGCTATATTGAACTATTCTAGATTGTGAAGTAGACATTTTAGAAATGCCTTTTAAAGAACACACTTCTAAAGCAAGTGTATTATTTCTTCCTTCTGAATATATTCACTTCACATACAGAGCAATCGCTTTGGAAATCACTGTTTATTCCTCTTTTTTTTCATGCAGCCCTAACTTCACTATTATCTATAGCCTTTAAAACAAGCAAAACTCCTCAAAATTGCATGATTCATGTCATAGTGAGAAGCAATGGCACCGTCCAATTAATCTCAGAGTGACCTGCTGTTTTGATTCACTTTGCCAGAGCTAAATGTGAAGGACCAGCAGTGAAAGAAAGGTAGAAGTCATGCCCTCCTACAGTACGTATTTACAATTACTGTATTATTGTAACTTCCATGGTCAGGCACTTATCCTTCTAGGACTAAGGATTTAATAATTCCTCAGTTTTTATTTATTAGCACTTTCAAGTGAAGAAGGTACAAAGGAAGACACTGCTTTTTCCTTGGAGCAAAGCCCTTTCACTTATTTTTGCTTTAAAAACCAGTTCCAGATCTGCCAAGCATCACGCACCTAACAAAACCCTAATGCATTCTGCAGTTCTGTTATGCCTTATTACATCTCAGATAAAAATATTTAGACTAAATAAACGTGAGCAATTCACTGCAGGAAAAGTATGAAGTTCTGAGATAGAAAAAAAGAATTCATCTCTTGCAGAGACTATTACTAACATTCTGGTCAGAAGTCTTCTGCTGACTATAATCATCCTGTATATTTTGGAACAAACATTTAGTGTATAGTATGTAGAGGCCAACTTTCATTTTCGTTACCATATGCTCAAGCTAGTTCACAAGGTGGACAGCAACAGTATTTGCAGACACTGCCATAGTCGGAATTACACATAAGACATAGAAAGTAACACATCATTTTCTTCACTGTTTTCTCAAGAAGTGTACCTGGCTTTCATAAGAGCCAGTCCACTGATGGCACATCACACAATTTGGAAGGAAGATGCAAACAGCTCTGCATATGGTGCAAGGTGAGTGGAAGCCACGTTGATATATGAACTTGGGTTCAACACTGTGCTAATACACTTTGCCTCTCAGCAGCGCTTTTTAGCTTTGGCTTGACATCACTAATTTATCTCCACAATGTATTGTATAGAAATAGTTCTCATTGGCCCTGAGCACAGAAATAACATACATGCATCGATAAAACACCACGAAGACACACGCCTAGCTCACACAAAAATTTTCTGCTACTAATTAATTCTTAAATTTAAGTGGAGGAAACACGTGTCTGAACTGAAAAGTTCTCATTCGAATGATATACTTAAGATAGAAAAGATGATTAAACAATTAAAGACTTTCAGAATGGATCACAGAAAGGGTAAAGATATACATGAAAAGGAATATCTAGGAAGTATGTGGTAGTAAAAAGAAATACAAAAACTGTGGGGTCATTAAAGCTTATGGAAAGACTAGAAAACTTAATTTCAAATTATCAAACAAAGTTCATTCTTACAATCTGGCTTAACATTTGTAACCAATGCAGTTGGTTTTAAACCTGACATACATATGGGCTACCCAGGTTATTTATTGATTTGCAGAACATATTTTATACAGACTCAAAAAACTGATGAACCTTGTAACTATCAAATTCATAACAAGATGGCTCTTCCTAACTTTAGTGAAAGCTAAACTAGACCTAAAGTTTGTAAGCAGTTGTGTTAGGACAACTCATTCATACTACAAAGCTGATTACTGTAAACACATCAGTGAAATGTCAGTTTGTTTTCATAAAAGGCAAAAATTACAGCAAGTGACACTGCAATACATTTCTGCTTATATATTGCTTACTTGTAACTTCCCAATTTCCATTAAGTTACTACAAATGAAGACTAGGAATTACTTTTGCTATTAAGACTGATAGCTACTGAAAACATTAAGTGAATGATGTATTTGTCACATGATTACTGAGATAATAAAAGCACCGAGGTGCTTTTATTATGCATCAAGTATTATTGTCTTCAGTTACAGTAACCCATGCTTAGAAATGGAGAATGGTCTTGAAAATTGATAGTTGCAATATTTTTTCCCTTTTCATCTTTCTTCCTCCTATCCTCTGCAGAAATTCTAAAAATCAAGAGCTTTTAAAATCCAGAACTATTTTATAAAAATCAACAGCATCTAGAAATGTAAGTCCTCACTTTTTTGCATATTTATCAAATGAATAGATATTTTATGACATCTTTATAGAATGCCATAAAGTAGCAATTCTCTCATTTTTTAGTCACAGATCAAACTTATTTTTTTTATTGCCCTGAACCATGTTCTTTAGTACATCTGTCCAACTGGAAATACAGGCTTAAAGTGTCAGTCAATAACAAACCATCATGAACATACCTTATAAAGTTAAGTAACAATGAAAGATGCTCATCTTTGGAAGAATAGATTCCTATCAGGAATTACCTTGTGAGGTCTTGATTTGTGCACTGACTTTGATTGTTAGTTTCACAATGTTTCCTACACTGAAAATAAAGTGGCTGCAGTCCAACAGGCCCTTTAATCCTTCCATTCACACAAACCACTTAGGACCCTGCAAAAATATCTCCATCCTATGATTATCTTCTAATGTATACTTTTTTTCAAACTAGAATGTTTCACATTCAAATATTTCAATAATACTTTGTGCTTATGTAGCCCTGCAATTCAAACAATTGGTCCCTAGTCAGTTACAAGCAAAAGAGCATTTTACAAACAGCAAATACAAACAGACCTTCATGGTTCTCTAAATTACTTAATACTAAGCGCTGTCCTAACTGCAAGGGAGACAGGGATGGACAGACTCACGGAGTCCTAAAAGCCTTCAGAGTCATGGTTAGTCCCCTGACTTAAGAGGGACAACTTAGGGACAACACTTTTGCAGTGTTGAAAAAGCTGTGTTTATATAAGGTTTTCTACTCTAAAGTCAAAAGTGGGAAGCAAAATTAAGTGAATTTGCACCTACTGCTAATCTGCATTGAACCATGGCACAAAATACACTATTTCTGGCAGGGAACATAGGCTTAGACCCGAGACTGTTAATACATATAACTCACCATCATGGGCCCAAAGCCAGGGCTGATTTATGGTAGGCTGGGACACACCAGAGAAAGCAGTTCATCACTGATGAAGGGTTTTAGTATCTTCCAGACAAATGAATTCCACATATTGAATATTTAAAGCTGGGTTTGTAACACTGCTATATATTTTTCAAAATACAAGTTAACATAATAAATGGGCAGAAAGCCCATTAATAAACTACACCAAGACTACCGGTGTTCCCATGTGAAAAGCAGCACAGCCAGCCTTTACACACAACTCGCCGAATTAAGAAGAAAAAAAAAAAAATTAAAATCAAGATTTTCACTTTTTATAAATAAATAAATCATACAAGGTTTTGACGGAGGACCCACGCTTCAAGCACCAGCATCCCCACAGACCCTTTTCTCTGCGCCACCACAGAGCCGAGGCCGCTTCCCCCCCCCTCCGCCGCCGCCGGGGCGGGCCTGGCCGCCCTCCCGCCCCGCCACGTCCTCACCGCTCGCCACAGAGGACTGGGGCTGCTCAGACCGGGGA
>VXAK01015939.1:25369-45761 GCA_013399435.1 Arenaria interpres
GGCGGGGTGGGGGGGGGGAAAGGGGCGGAAAGCGTTTAAAATGGCGGCGCGCGGGGCGTGGCTCCATCGGTCAGTCACGCCGGGCGGCCGTTACCTGTAGCCGCGCCCTCGTCCGTCAATTCGAGTTCCATCGGCGGCGGTTCTTCAGAGGATAAGGCGGGTACTGGTCGTCAGGCTGCCCGCCGCCCTCCCTGGCCTCACTAAGTGAATAAAACCCGGCCAAAGCTGGCAGAGAGGGCTGTGCTGGCGCCCTCACAGTGGGTCCCTCAGGGCACCCGAGGCAGAGGGTGGCAGTGTGAAATGACACAGTGTCGCCCAAGGCCGGTGAAGGCCTTTCAAATGCAGATGTCACCCAGATCTCAACTCCTGAAACACGTTACCCATTTACTCTTTAAGGCTTCATCGTGTAAAGTGTTTTTTTTTGAGAAGGATGTAGGAAGCTGTTGTGGTTTATGCTGCAAGCCAGAGCAGCCACATTGATGTCCCTCCCTGCTTTTTAAGGAATTAGAATGGACTTGCAGATCTGGTATTTTTCTCAAAGAGAAGGAAATAAGAAGTCCCAGTAGTTTAACAACCCTGTCAAAAATAAGCGAACAGCTCCTGGTGGCTTCAAAAACCTCTGGGAAGAAGCTCACAGGGAACCAATTTGATCATGGTTTTTATTATGAGATATTAGTCAAAGAAGATCTTTCCTTGAAGTTTTTTTTTTTGATCAAAGCATTTCTTCATGAAAATTTGTAGCCTTTTCACCGGAAAATAATTGAATACTTCTTTCTTCCTCAAAGTTCGTCTTAATGTTTCTACAAAGAACAAGTAAGAACCCTGTAACCCATCACAGAGTGATGAAATACATGAAGGTGCTGAGCCACTGATGAGTCCTGCCTTGTCTTGACCCACCATCTCCCTGGTCACCTTCCTTGCTTTTGCTCCTGAAAGGTACTGTCCTGGATTTGCCAAGGAACGGAATGAGTTAAATCAATTATAAGACTTATTTAGCTTTCGTATTTTACCTTGGGATTTTCAAAGAAATCACATCCAGTGTAATTTTATCATACACTGGATTACACTGATTAGAGTTCTTGGGTACTGGAGATAAGGAAAACAATAACACTAAAACTGAGCTACAGGTTATTAAATAAAAACAGTTAATAGAACAAGGACAAAAGAGAGATGATGATAGCAAAAGAAAGGTTAAAAAGCTATTGTTGAGTTCTGTAGCCAGCAGAAACTACATAGTTCATTATATGCGGTTTAACCTGAAGTCATCCTGAAATTTGTTACACATAACTCTGTATCTAAAAAGCCTGAATCCTTTGTGACAGGAGTTGTGCTAAGGCCTGAGGAGTTAAGAAATTCCAGTTAAATACCGAGATTCAGGTTGAAGAGCCTAAAGTTATAAAGGTATATGAAGCATCCAGCTGTGAGTGTAACATGTGGAAGCAGCTACCTGACTGCTCAGGGCAAAACTGGGCAGCACAAATCCCCTTTGCCAGCTGCCGGAGAAAACTGGTTTTAGATATGCTGTGAGGGGAAAATTTTTCCTCTGTTTCTACCAGTTTTACTGAAAAAACCCCCATATCTCTTGTAGACACTATGACTCAAAAATTGCAGGTAATGTAAAACTAGCAAAGAACCTTGCATTACTATATTTGGCCCATCTATGGCCTGAGCCCATCGTACTTCCAAGGTTTGTTTTGGAATTATGGTAATGTGGGAAACTGTAAAAGTAATGATCAGACAATCATGATGTTTGTTGTACTGACTTCTTCAAGGTTTTATCTGTAGGTCAGCTGCTGTTGACACCTGAGCTGATAGTTTATGTATTTTTCTTTGGCTAAACATTTTAAGCTGCTGTGCAGTGTACATTAACTAAAGCCCCGGAAAGATATGATGAGTGTTCAGCAAGTGCTTGGGTAATAGTTTGGGGAAAACTGTCAGAACTCATACATGTTTATCTTCTAATACAACCCTTCTATGTTCTGAACTTCTTACATGGTACAACACATTTCAGTGAAGAGACTTTTACTGTATCTTGGAGTAGGAAATTGGAACAGACGGACATCCCTTCTTCTTGTAAATGCCCTACGCCCAAGGTGTGGTTAGGTCTCCTGTCTTAAATTAAAATACCAAGATGTTACTAATGTCATGCTGGGAACTGAATTGATTTAATTTAGGAGAGTATTCAATGTGCACTAGATATTTGATGTGTGATATTAAACCCAGCCATTTTTAAAGGACCCCCACTGGCATAGCTTGGGTTTATATCCATAGGAATAGTACTGTAATTTCCTTCATCTATTCCTGACTTACTGCACACCATTGCTCACACTTGGAGCAGCCGGCCAGTTGATATACGGCAAGCAGCCTCCCTTCCCTCCTGTGGAAAGCTCCATTTCAGCTCTAATGACCATTTGCCAGTCTGTTCTGTATTGCATCGTTCTGAACTGGTTTGTTTTATGCCTTTTTAGATGGTTGGTTCACGTAGTCTGGAAATCTCTTGTCTTTCTAGTTCATACTATATTTCGTAAAATGCCATGTTATCTTTTGAGATCGATATGAATTATGAATACTGGTTAAGCTAAGAAAGAAGATGCACAGGCATCTTATGAAATTTTCTGTGGAAACTTGTTGCCACTATTGACTTACAGGGAAGGGAGACATTGTGTGCCTTCACTTGGTAACAGCTGCCATGGAGCTGAGGCATATTTGCCTCAGTGCCAGGCTGATCGTCGTTTCCTTTGAGCATTCCTCCTCAGCCAGTGACTTTCCTAGGAATGTGTTTGCCAAGATTTACGTCATGCAGGGTAATTTAGCTGCGTGGTCACCATTGTATCCATTGCTGTTTGCAGATCTCTGAAAATTTTCCAACATAAGGCTTCCTCCTTCAGCCACATACGTGAACTCTGAATTTTGTCTCATTTTCATTTGTAACTTGATCTGATACAAATACTGTTCAAATAAATAAAATAGTGGAATTCATTAGTTATCCCAACTATTTCTATCTGAACTTCTAGAACAGAATAATTTCTCTGAGACATGCATCTGTATAATCTCTCCATGAGCTTAATGCTTTTCTTTCAGAAGAATGGGGTAACGCCTTTGATTCAGAAAACACAGTGTTTTTGGAGAAGACAGTTCTTGGGTAAATATGTTAAAATTCAAAATGAGTTCCCAATCTGTTTTCCTAAGCCCTACAAATACTTCATCAACAGAACTTCTGTAGAATCCTTATTTGAAGATTGTGGATAGTTATGAAAAAACATAGTTGAGCTGACTTCTGTGGCATGTACTTCCAAGATTAAACTTGCATCAAGTTTCCTCTCACTGCTATGCAGTCTTGTGGCTCAAGCTTGGAAGGGGACCATGCAGGGCCATGGGCAAGGGGACTGTTAAGGTGCTGGATGCAGCTGCAGCAGGGATGGGAAAGCAGTGGAGGCATTTCTTCTGCGTCTGTCTTTTCTTCACACCACACTGGACAGTGCTGAGATGAGAGCAAAGACATTAGCATACCGCTATCACCAGACTAATTCTGTTCATGAAGCGTACAAAAAATCATATTCTTTCTGTGAAAAAAATGTGCTGCACAACTCCAGGAAGCACTGAGTGCTCAGACAGTGATACTTGAAACTGGAAAATTGGCTACTTATGTCTTATCAGGCTCTATAGGAATCCACCTGTGTGATCAGCTGGCCAAATTTCAGTTCTGAGCAGGCATTTAAACCCTGAAAATTATGAAGACGTATTTATTGAGAATGCCTACCTAGTTAGCCAGTATTCTTGGATGTAGAAAGACAACCAGCACAGAGCTGAAAAGAGTATTAATTTGTTCTTCTGTTTTGCTTTGTTTGGTTTTAAATGGGGCAACTGGTATCTGTTTACAGATAAAATAGATGTGATAACATGTGAAAGTGACATAATAGTGACATTTCACTTCATGAAAGTTACATAATAACAATGAAAGTGTACAGGAAAAGTTAAAACCTGCCACAGTTTGCTATAGTATTAAAACAATCTGTGCTTAACTTTGGTATGTTATATAAAAGTGGAAAAGTTCTCCTTGAACAAGCTTTATAGCGGTTATAGTCTTCAAACACTCTGAGCTATACTGATCTATTGGTTGTTCTGTTTCAGCTTTACAGCGTTGAAGGAGATTTTGTCTAATGTTTCTTATAGTTTGTTCACGCCTCTTTGATTCAGATAGTTTTCGAGAAGGATTAAAGAAAAACAACCTCTGAATGACTGGTGGGAACTTTAAATAGTGTAGCCACTCTTCTTTGTCCAGTAAAGCCATTAAATGATAAACTATTGATTTTTGTAATACAATTAAGTTGCCAATGATTTCTTAAGAACTCATTTTACGTTTTCTGTACTACACACTCAGCACATTATCTATTGTAAATGGGATGATAGTGTTCTCAGTCTGGAATGAAACCATTCTCAGAATTCTCAGAATGAAACCATCTTCACACTAGTTGCAGTGCTGCAGGATTTCACCTCTGAAATGAACCAATGGCCTTCATCAGTTTGATCATGATGTGTATGTATACAATAAAATTTTTAACCACTGTAATTTGCTCTTATGGGACATTCTTAAGGTACATAGTTTATCATGCCTAAAAAGCTTTAGTGACCTGCATAGACAAAAATAAATATTGCAATTTCACAAGGAGCCTCATGATTCAGGGTTAAAATGGACGGCTATCTGGACTCACAGAGGAATTTCTTCATCTTTCTATCACCAAAGCCAAATAATATTTCCACTGAAGTAGCGTGAAGTATTAGAAAGATTAGATATTGGTTGTGATGGGTCAAAATGGTCTCTTCTATTCTGACATTCCTTGTGTTCTTTTTTGTTGAGACAGGATGAACAGAGCCTTTATTCTTTTTGATTACTGTGGGGTTTTTTTGCTTTCTTTCCACTTTTTACTTTATTTTTACTGACAAGATAGAAAAAGAAGTCAATATATAGTTTGACATTACTCATCCAGGTTGTCAGATTTTTGTTTAGTGTTTTGATACTTTTTTTTCATTTATTTATTGTTCATGTTCTTAGGGTTTAAGGTTTTATTCCCACCACATAGAAATGCCTCTGTTGAAACATCTCTTAAATTAATCTTTTTTATTTAATATTGGGTTTTGCAGAAATACAAGCACTTTCAAATAAACTTCTTTGCAGATTTGGAATATAGATAAACCTACAAACCTGAATGCAAATTTTGAGAAATGAAGAACATCTGCAGTTTTCAATGATTTCCTTTGGGCTGAGACACTGGATTACACACAGCATTCTCCATTCGGGCTTTATGAAATTTTTCTGTGGACAAAAGTCTTCACAAAGACAGATTTCATGCAGTTCATGCCCAAGTTCCCCATGTCTAATAACCTCAACTTTCTCAGTCTCTTGTGACTCCCTTAAAGCAACAAGCCCACTTGTCTTTCCTCTTTCTTCTCTAGTATTTTCACATTCCTACATCTTTTGTCATCAATCCTGTATCTCAGCCAGTTTTTGTTTTCCTAAAACTCTTCTTCCCCCAGTGCAGGGCTCCCAGATGTCCTAACTCCTCGATGTGCTTTTTTTGCTCAGCAGCCAGAAAAGAAAGTATGTGCTGTGCTTTGTCCAACGCAGTAGATGATCCGAGTGGACAGCAGTAAGTGTATAATAGCCTGGCTGCTGCCGAAGAAAATTATTCTGGCTTAATTCTTCCGACCTTTCACTAATGGCAGCATTAATAACATCTGTTCTCCACCCTGCTGTTGATTTTCGTAAAACTTGCAGGAACTTAATATCTTAGGATATTTCATATGAAATAAGGCTAAAAAATGCCACAAATTTTCAGAGGAAGATTTTGAGTACTTGGCAGAGAGTACTTGACCTAATGTCTTACATTTCTATGTAATACAGCGTGTTCTGGAAGTTGACTGAGTATGGCCTTTTGTGTGTATCTTTCACCTGAAATATAAATCAATATATACTGTGTTATGGCTGAGTAGTTGGTTATCCAAAATCCCAGCATGGGTAAGATTGAAGTTGTGTTCATCTTTCAAATACAGTCAGCTCTATTTTCTGTTGTAAGCAGAGAGAACAGGGGGCATGTCTTTGATAATTTCTTACTCGATTCATTTTGAACTAGTTAAAACAAATGTTTCTATAAATTTCTAAGAGGGAGCTGACAAATCCTTTTGTCAGGAAGAGAGCATAAACAAACCCAAACCTACTGAAATGAATGTGATGCGCCTTTTGTAAGTTCATATGCTCACTTGTGGAGATTTTGTAGTAGACAATGTGACATAAGTACATTGCTCCCTTCCAAGGCATGAATGACTTTATGACTTTAACTGATTCCTCTTAAAGAAAAAAAAAAAGCAACATAATTTGAATTATTCTAGCTTTCATTTTAAATTAATGAACTAAGTGCTGTGGGTTACCTGTGGAGGAGCAGCCACCCTCATAGAGGATAGTTTGTGGAGTGGTTACATTTATTTACTTCTTACCAGTATGCATTGCTAAGGTGAGCACACTCCGCTTTTGTGTGCACTGAGGATCTGGGCTTTCATAGAGTTTTAGCAGAACTCTGCTCATATAGTTTGTATGCTTTCATCATTAGGTGTTACGAATAAAGCACGGTAACTGGAGACAAATAGGCTTTAGGGAATTGCTAAAGTAGGAAAAGATTTTTCAGTCTCTTCAACTTCTGTTGTGTTACCCCTAGCTTGTGTAGAAGCTTGGGATACAGACCAGAGTGATTTTAGAGATGGAGCATCTTAGCTCGGGGACTATGCCACAGGGTAGAATTTGAGATGTCAATCACTGTATACAGTAATACTAGATTTCATTATCACCTCCTTCCTCCATATTTCCAAATTCTTCCCAAGACAATATATTCTGAAGAAACAACTGTACCTCAGACAAGTTAAACCTGGGTAGTTCAGGAGATAACTGTTCACAGGAGTCTTGCATCATAATAATATGCGTTTATTGGCTCAATTCTTCATGAATATCATTGTGAACCTGGGAAAAGAGATGATGTTTTTACCTTGTCCCTTCCCTGACTGAACTTTTTGTTCTTTTCAGAGCTTACTGCTAACAATGTAGTTTTCTGACTGCTGCATAGTATGCTGCACCTTGATATAATGTGAATCTAAAAACAGGGAAGATGGAGAGGTTCCCTGCCCCTGTGTAGCTGCTGAGATAAACAGGGTTACTCAGATCCAAGTGATGATGGAATTTGGTTTCAGTTGGCAGTTGCAAACATTGGCACTGATGTCATATTTGCCACTAATAGCGGTTTGGATTATGAGCAATGAAGGTGAACTGGGCTGGATCAAAAATATAGCACCTGGCATTTTCGCAAACAATCTTTCAGCAACTTGTCTTTTTGGCCACTGCTCAGCACTGATTTGATGGAATACATTGACGATAAATCCATGGGGACATCTTTGATAAGATAACTCATTTTCTATATAACAAAATGCAATTGGACTCCTCTACCTGGACTGCGGTTGTGTATGTGATTTGGCAACTCTTAGGGAGATTAGAGATAATGCTCATCAGAAAGAAAGTTGCAAAGTGAGTAAGGAGTGATGTGAAGGTCTGAGAACTCCAGGAGACACTGGAGAGTTTTAGTTGAAGGGTGAGGTTACAGGACAATTTTTAAGGATTAATCTTCTAACTAATCTTTTTTTTGGTATTTTTGTTAATATCATTGTCCCAAAAAAGAGATGTGTATTTGTAAAATATACAGATGACTGAACTCTAAATAGGAGCAGCCTGTCAGATAGGAAGAACTGGGTGAACTTAGGGCCTGGAGGAGTAGAAGTCAAATGAAATTCACTACTATGTGGTGCAAGGTCATGCATTTGGAGACTAATAAGCAGGTTCGTATATGGGAAATGACTGAGGAAGCAGAAGAAGTGCTGAAGCTAAAGAGCAACGCTGGCAAAAGGACAAATGAGTATAAAGCAATCATGAATACAATTAAATTTGGAAACTAGAAGGACATTTTTAGTTGTCGATGAAGTAAAATTCTGGAACAGCTTTCCCATGAAAGATATGGGGGCAAAAAAAATTCTAATGCCTTTTAAGGCAAAACTATGTAAAGGAGTTATGACATGGTAGCTTGAATGGGGAGGAGATTGATTCCACAAGGTTCTGTTTTCTTTTTTCCTAAGAATAAAGTTTTATGTCAATTCAATTTATTGCATATTTTTCTCTTCATTTCTTGGGATTAAGACCCCAAGATCTGATCAGCACCTGACCTTGGATAGATATAAAAAAATGGGAAAGTATTAAACCATATATAAATCTTTTTATTAAAGTTATTAACGATTTATGGTAAATTATATTTACCTAAATGTACCAAGTCCTTCTTATTCCTCAAACCTTAGATGCAGCTTCTGCTGCTAATTCTTTATTTAATATAAGTAAAAGCAACTAAACAACTTTCTTTGCAAAGACATCCCGTCACATGCAGCGACAAGTTTGTGGGACATCTGTTTGCTCTGAGGCGGAGTTGGATATTTGAGAGTAATTGATTAATACTTTCGCAGTGTTTCTTGTAGTGTGTGCCACCACTGCAAAATGAGAGTGAAGGAGCGAAGAATGCTTTGCATCTGTCAAGGCCAGCATGCTGATGTGCAGAGATCACAGTGGGGAGAACAGCACAAGCCAGTACAAAATGCTTCTTTGCTCTTGTATCCTTTTAAAACACTCTTTTTATGCTTCAGTCCTGTGCAAAGAGCCAGCCCTTCATTTGTGGCGGCATGTGAAGGTGGCATAAAGGCTGTCTTTTATGCCACAAGTACCCTGAAGCCATCCAACTTCTGCTGCAGTTCTAGTGAAAGCTCACCTCCCATGATTTGTCTGCCGGTGCCTATAGAGGCTGTGCTGATGGCTGGGGGCTGCAGCACATTCAGGGTGCACTGGAAGTGTCTGGTTTCCCGGGGTAATATAAAACCTGCATGGGAGGTTGCTTGCCAGTGCCTTCCTAACAGGCTTTGGGGCTGCCTGAAGTCATTGGAATAGCGAATGGCAGCTGGCATGCAAAGTGAGATCAGGCTCAATGGATGTGAGAAGGGATTTTCTGAATATAGCCTTAGGTGATTGAGAATGAGGCCTCTATCTCCTGTGGCTTCTGTGCAAGATGCTGCAAATCATGTCAGCATTTTCCCCTAAGGATGACTAGGAATGCTTTGGGGGAATACTCTGAGAGTCAGTCAACAAAGTCAATTGCCTCTCAGGCCGTATTTTGAACAGTTACATGAGGCCATTGGCACTGAACTGAAACGTGAGAGAGATCTCAGTAAAGAGCCACAAAACCAAGAGGCATTTTGCACTGGCTTTTCCTGCTTCTCCTGCTGTGATCCTATACACTGGCACTCCAGCCATGGCAGATGCAAGGCACTTTGGTTCCCTCATTTTCAGTCAGTGGCTGTGATATCTACTACATCGGACACTAAGCACCTATTATATTCTCTCTCTCAAATTCACTTGGTTCCTTCTCTGAGTAAATATGTTGTACAGATTCTGTCTTGTTTTGGAGTATTTTTTTGTTTGTTTATAAAATTATATTCAGGATATCTAGCTTTGCATCGATTCAATTACTGACAATTAAGCTAATCCACAAATTTATACGCTACTTTATTTGCTTCTGTGGTGTGTTCGTATGTTCCATGGTTTCAGTCATCCTCACATCAAGGTTGCGCATCTGTGCAGAAGAGGTCAGTCTTTCAGACTGCATTTTAAAATATAATGTTGCATGTTGTATTTGTGCCACTCTGAGTCTGTTTCTGGATACAGCTTTTCCAGAATCAGCCCTGTAAGGTTGCCACTGAGGAGCTAACAGGACCTGCAGGACAAGACGTTCTCCTTTGGGGCTGGTCCCAAAGCCCAGCTCCAATTCTGCTGCCACCTTCCCAGCTCCTACAGTTGTGGATGCCCATCACTCAGTCTCATCCTCAGAGTGAAACACTTGCCAAGAATAGCAAGATCTTGAGGAGACCTTAACAGTACTCTGAAGATTAGGAAAGTTGTGCAATAAATCATTAGAAAAACTTGGAGGGGCTGGGGCAAATGACTTAATTATGAGTTGAATATTCTACCAGAAGAAATATTTGAATATCTGGGATGAAGTTCTGTAAAACTTCTTTCGGAGAAGGAAAGGTTGTAATACTGAGTAGTCTTAACCAACAAGTGGAATTCAGCAAGGATCTTTTTATTTTCCTCACTTTGTCTAGAACAGTAGCATTCCTTAGCATCAGCAGCCCCTAGGATATATAATCAAGGTTCTTTTCTGTTTAAAATCTCTGTTTTAAGCTTATAATTCTCCACAATGCATAATTAAGCATTCCTGGGATGGAACAATAATTAAAATAATAGATAATTGGATGAAAATTCTTACAATGATTTATTGTAAATGCATGGGGCTGATTCAAATAAATATGTTTGGCATGTGGTAGCAATATTACTCAAATTTTTCTCTAGCAGGTGCCCACAACACAGTAATCCTCATCCTGTGTGATACTAAAGAAAGTGTACTTCCGCAGTTTTAGAAAAGAAGCTAAGGATCTGAGCGGGCAGCAAATGTGAAGTGCTCCCCCCACTCTACCCTTGAAATTGTCAATGTAGGTGAAGTCTGAAAAACTTGAGAAGAAGGTGTAATGCTGATATTCCTGCTCCTGCTGCTGCTTTGTATCTGTCCAACAGATCACCCTTCTCCCACCCCTGCAGTCTGCCCTTGGTGACCCTGTCTGTGATCCATCACCTCCCTAACATGCAGGGGGAGGATCCTTCGCCCTCCGCACTCTGGTCCACAGCAAAGAAGGACTCAAAGTAAATGTGAATTTCTGAGGGTCTGCCTATCTTGTGTCTCACTAGCTCCTGATTTGCTCACTGTAGATTTCCCAAATTCTGCTCTCAGCAACACTTAACAAGCTGCATCATTGTATTGATATATGCCCCTACTATTCTCCAAAAGATAGTGCCATAATTATATTCATGGTATAGAGCTGTTTGTTTTCTAGAGTCTCTAACAACTCATTTGTTTCCTGTTTATACATAATAATGATTTTGTTGCCTGTTCTCAAAAAAATTTTATAGTTTATTTTCTAAGTATTGCCACAATTTTTAAATCTTACATTGCAAAGCTAACAGGTAGATGTAGTGAAAAAATTTTACTTTAAAAAAACCAAACATATTCCACTCTTATAGGACTGTTGACATCACTTGTTTTTGAGATGTATGCTGATGATTTGCAGATGCCTCAGTTTTCATGGCTCCTACATCTGACTGGGTATCAGTTAATGAATTATGCATTTTGTGTAGTGGTGATGTATTAATTTCACACTAGAATCTGTATAGATATTATATTTACAGATAAAGCATAATTTCTCACACATCCAGAAATGAACATTAATACTTTTCAGCTCAGAAGGAAGAAAGGTCTTGTTACATTTCATAAGAAGGAATATAAATCTGGCACCTATTTGGAAGATGAAGTCCATTAACTTACCAGTGAAGTTTTACAATTTTTTTCATTATTTTATTTTAATACAGAACTCTGAAACGTGAAGTAATTCTCTACAGAAACATGGGGTGTATTTACTTAAAGAAACCCCATCCCAGAGCCCTCTACCACTTCATGCCATCCCTGTAGATTGGGTCCTTCCAGGTGAAAGTAATTGCATAACTATAAAATTTTCTGATATTTTATCATTTGTCTCCAGTTGAGAATGAACAGTAATTCATCTTGTTTGTTGAGAATTTTGATGAGAAGGATGCATTTGCATAAATATATCATTACTATTTCACTACATCACACTAGTTTTTTTTTTTTCCTTTTTGTAAGCAATGAACTCTGAGGTAAGAAAAGTGATATACATATTAAATAGCATACCATGATAACACATGACACATTTCTGACACTTGAATCATTCCTTATAAACCACTGGTCATATAATCTAAGTGTATAAGTGAGTGCTGGTCAAATGGCTTCCCCAATGTTCTGCATCTTTAAATCCTAGAGATTTTGATTGATTTCCACTTTTAGGCAGCTCTGCTCTCCAGTGTAATAAGTAGCACTGGGTTGCAAATGTTTAGCTGGTGTGGCTAATCAACTATTAACAAGATTGATTTGAAGTTATTTTGGTAAGTAGAAGCTTGGAGTATGTTTTATATTAATTTTGGGGACATAAAATTCCCAATGTGTGCACTCTGAACAGCTCCCAGAAGTCTGCGAATCCTCACTTTAATTGCAAATATTAAAATATAATTAATTTCATTACAAATTGAAAGCATCCAAATGTTCAGAATGGACATGTTTGTTTGCTATTTACTGCTTTCTAGTTTAAATAATCCAGTTAGGGATCAGAACAATAGCAATATCTTGCGATTTAAATGATCACTGGTCCTCTGTGAATATCCAGTAGAGCATTCCTGAAGCATTCCTGAAGTGGACAAGTTGCAATGATCCAGACAAAAGATGGGTTATTATTTTTCAACTGGTGAATATGGTAATTGGGATTGGTTTGTCAAAGAGAAGAGTTCGTGCTCAGAGCCTAAATTATTTGTAAAAATATCTCACTTGCAAACAGGTAAATTAATCTCTGTCCTTGCTAGTTGTGATATTCCATTGTAGAAAGCATCCATTATATCTTTGCTACAATAGGAAATGTGTGCTTATTCGAATGGTAGACTAAGCCCATTAGACCTTTATACTTTTTCTTTGGCTAATTTAACCAGCAAATTTCATTATCCAGTGTTCATTGCAGTAATACCTCTTAGTAACCCTTACCTCCCTGTCTTTTGTTGACACATTTATACCTACATAAAGACCTTTCAGTAAGTCGGAATCTTTTCAGGGAAATGGAATTTACTTAATGTGACCGTTACAGAAGCATAGAGATGGAGAGCTCTATGTATTAATCAGCTCATTACTGCTGTTGCTTCAAACATAATTAATCTGTCAGATGAATGTTTTCTACTCATGTTATCAAATGCTACCTTTTTTGCTGAGAGGTATCTGTCCCTAATATAAACACAGCTATTATTTTGTACAGTACTTGACAAGGAAACCCCCTTTCTTATCATGTACTTATGGTATATCACTTATTAGATATTTGCACTTGCCTTTTGGTTTAAAGAAACTGTACTTCTTCATCTTCTTTTCTTTCAGCTAAAGCTTTAAGATAAAGGGCTGTTCTAGCTCCACCTCTTGCAAAAAGGATGCAGTTTATGCAGAAATCTATTTCAAGTATGTAAAAAATTTCTTGGCCCTTTTAATTTTGGTGTAACAGTATGTGTTTTTCCACACCAGTAAATCTGTCCATAGAGATTTCCGGAAGCACCAGTGGTGATTTTATAGTTAGGGTATGCACTTGAGTTTAAATGAAGAATTCAGCCTTTGCCTTATGCAGAAAATGCTGTAAATCTTTGTGTGTGATAATCTATCTGAAAACCCATTAAAATAAATCCATTATTATTTTAGGAATTAACAAGAAATGAAAATGGATTTTGAATAAAATTTAGTGCCCAGTTTGAGACTTGCTGCCAGACAGAACAGAATACACTTTGAACTTCTCCAGCTGCATAAACAGTGATTTCTTACTTCTTGGATACATTTGAATTTTTATTTAGGATAAAGGGTCATTTTCCACAATGTTGCTTGTGCTTACTGAAGTCGAAAGTGGCTGAGAATATTATTCTGTGCTGTAAAGAAGCTTCAACTTTCCTCATGGCTACTGACTGTTACTGCCCTTCCTGGCATTGAAGTACGAGGTGGCCCCCAGCTGCTTTTTTGGGGAAGGAAGGGTCTATCTGATGAGTGGGAGTTGGAAGGACAGGTGGTGAAGGCATGGTTGTCCCTTAAAAATGAGGAAAAAAAATCCAGATAAAAATAGTTTGTCTATGTAGACATGTGATGTGGCGGCACTAGAAAAGTGGGTACAACTGAAAAAGAACTCAGCAGTCTGTGAATTGAGTAGGTATAAAATACAGTACAGAACAGATACTTCTTATCACACTGATGTTTCTAATGACACAGAGATGGAGTGATCTGCTGGAGGTCTCTGTCATGGTAGTAAAACTATACACTAGTCTCTGTCAGAAAAGGTAGTGGCCGAGTGGAGACATGCAGGTGTATCGGTAGATTAAGGAAATGAAACTTACGTCTGTTAAGGATTTTTGTTTTCACTTGGGGGCATTTAACAATGTATTTTATAAACTGTTCTACATATGTATTTAAGCATGTGGAAATAAAAAATTATGTTTAATGAAACAAAAAGAGACTAATTTTTTTTACATCAACAAATTCTCTGTGGTCATATAATTTTAATACAACTATGACCTATATCAGATTTAATATTCAAAGGTATTTTGTACAGATCAACTGTTCAATGGCTTTAATTATTCTATCACTATTCCGTATAAAATAGATGGTCGGGTTCTTATTTAATTTCTATTAATAATATTAATTATACTAGCAGAAATGTATATATTAAAATGATACATAAGTCCATGTTGGGATGAGTAGGGTTTTGTTGGAATAAGTTAAAAAGAGCTATAGAATTAATTTCATTTGAGTCAGGTCATGGCACCATTCATCGTAAAGCTGCTTAACAAAACTAATTCCTGGGTGATGCATAGGTGAAGTACTGAACAGTTTTGAGGGAAATAGTGTCCTGGAAATTTCACTGAAGGTCCAAGATATTTGCAGAAGACAAGGCCTGTGAAAGTACATTGCTTCTGCTGGAGGACAAAGCATTGCTCACATTTTAGATTGATGAATTACAAGTGCATGAAATCCAGTTCCCCCAGCTCACAAATGCCATTACAGACACTGCACATGCAGTTCTCTATGGAGCTTTCATACTTCAGTGCTTAAAATACTATCCCTTTGGGTGGTTCTTGCCTCAACACATCTTGACTTTGATACGTGACAGCTGTTTTATGTAGCTAAAAATCTGGTTCCAGGGGTCTTTTATTCAAGTGGCTTGGCTTACCAGTCTCTTTTCCCTTCCTGAGTATTTAAGAAGATTTTTTTTGCTTTTGAGAAGAGGAAGAAGTAACTGGCAGTTTTGCTGGCTGAGTATTATAGTAATGTTAATCATGTGTGATGTGCCAGCCCTTCCTGGCATCAGTTCTGTTTGGTCACCACATTCTCATGGCTGTTTGTCGGCAATGAGCCAAAGAGATGAACTTTGCACAATTACTAAAATGAAGAATGCAAATGTTCTGTATATTTCAGGATCCAGTCTTGCTTCCATGACTATCAAAGGGAAATTTCTCACTGAAAGGAGTCTAGATGATTGTATATGAAACTTTTCCCATACTCTGGAAATGTAGAGCCTGAATGGGAAGTATTTTTGTAAATCTTAGTTGTTTTCTATTAATTTGGTTTTGTGCCAAATAGATATTTTTGTCACACATAGTCTAAAGAAGTGTGAGGATGTGGAGAAATACTCCAAAACACACTTTCCACCACTTGCATTTACCACTACTAGGACTTCATAATAGATTGTATTTTGGCATATTTACTCGATGTATGTTTACCTATATTTTTAAAAAACCTTAAGGTGAATACCTGAATTAATCAGATCCCATAATCCATTCAGGTGCAGCTGCTAAGCTCAGTGAAGGCTCTGTGGCAATATCGAATCACATGCTGCAGCACTCACTCCTACCTTAGATATCAGCAATTCCAGAGTGTTTTACTGTCTTAAATTGTCCTCTTAGCAAGGTGTGTTCACCATTGTCACTCTTTTTCGCTGTCACCAAAGCATGCGCATCTACCGATCCATATTTGAAAATAGTAGTTGACATAAACTGTACAAAGGATTGTTTCTGTCAGTCAGTACTTTTGCAGATTGGGTTATCTGCAATGGTTTGCAAGAAACTTTATGATTTATCTCCTCTTTGAGCAATCCAACACAGATTCTCCTGTTTTCTTAAGTGTGTGGTGACTTGCAGATTGCTTTATGAGCCATTTTCCTGGCTGCTCCATTGACTCCTAACTGATCCTCAAGTTGTCCAAACCTTCCCCCCTGAAAGATGGAAAGCTGAAGCGAGTACAGATGGGTCTAGCAAGAAGTCACATCACTTCGTGTCAGGAGCAGGGCAATTCTCATAGCAAAAATTTTGTATTTTGGCATGTTGGATAATTGACACATGATACAGCTGCAGAGTTGTGGGGTCTACCTGGCTGTCATGGAGAAGAGTAGAGCAGCTAACACCTCTAGAACTTTATTCAAACTGTCCACATATGCTGACAGGTAACTGTGACATGCTTTGTTGCTGTCTAGATTCAAGCTTAGCTCTACAGTCATAATGCTAAAAAAATACCTATTTTATATTCAGATTCTGTATGCCAATTGTATGATCCAGTGTGGTGAATGTGAGGTGAAGATCCATAAGAGTTTGACTTTGTTTCGTATTGCTTCTACAGGAGAAAATTATTTATTTAGGTGTCATAAGCCCAAATTCTGCATCCACAGATAATTTACCTATGTCTTTACAGATGAAAAATTGAATCAAACTACATGTCCTCGTCTCTCTACTAGAAACTGATGAAATAAAATTACAAAATAGCCCTCATCACCAGCAGAGAAATTATTAATAACTGGTTAGGCTAAGAGCAGAGTTGTGATTGGATGGCAAAGAATTCAAATTTTGTTCTCAGGCTCCAGGGTTAATATTAATTCATTAGGGTTGCATATTTTTACTGAAATTTAGGAGTTCTGACACTACTAAAGGTTTCAACAGTTTTTTACTCGTTACTACTGTAACTTTAATATTCTTTTATTAATTGAATTGCTAAATGCAATCGTATTAACTCCTCATGACACCTGTTCTGCAGAAACTGAAATTAAAGTTAACATCAGAAAAATGTTAGTATGTTTAATTCTTATTAAAAAGCCAACCATAGAAATAGGGATGGACAAGAGTGTAATAAGAAGGTATGGAGCTGAAACTGAAAGGCAGTAATGCAAGATGATTTTCTTAGCTGCTGTGGGGGAGCAGGAGGTTCTGTCTGAAGGCTTGCCAAAGGAGCATGAAGTTATTCCTTGCAGAGCCCGACGCAGCACGCAGGGAGTCGCCTGCCACCCCAGGGCTGATACAACACGCAGCCGGTGGCACTCCTGAGCAGCCAAGGAAACCCTACTGCACTGACGCTTTTCCTGTGTTGCCCTACTCATGTGTTTTGTGGTTACAATGCAGAGACAAAAATCTTTCTATAGTCTCCCTAATTTAGTAACTGGGGTGGTCTTCTAGGGAACGTTCCATGCCTTTTGGTAGCCATAGTCCAGAGATGTTGCAGCAGGATAGGCTGCACCCAATTCAAAGTTTTAGTACTGCTTTTTTCATAATAATAATTTTTGTGGTTATTAATGACAATGAATTTATAGTAATGCAACTGCTTGTTAAAATTGCAGTACTTAGCACCTGGCATCTCCTGAACTCAAAGTGCTTTATCAAGGAGACTGAACATTTTCTTTCACAGTTTACCAGTGGGCCAAGTGGGGCAAAGGAAGGTTAAAAACATGTATTGTAAGGCTCTGTTTTGTTCATAAAATGTTTTCAAACCGGTTTTCCTTGCTTGGTTATAAGCATTTAGGACAATTTAATATCTTGGTCTTAAAAACCAAGAGCACACTTCAGTCAGCAGCCCTGACCTGCCGCTGTGGTGCATTTACAAATCCGGCCCGACTCCCTGTGATCTGCACCTGCATACAGCACCAGAAGAGTTTATCTAGTTGCAATAAAAGTAACAGCTTGTTTCGTAGCATAAATAAGTCTTGTACGGTTTCATTACCTGCACATCATGGTTCAGAGCTTGTAATGTCATACATATGGGCATTTGTTTAGTTATAAATTATAATCATGGCCTTCAGCTATGTTAGCAGAGGGATCATCCTGTATATCTTTGTTTAGAAGGCACTGCTTCGATTGCATTTAATTACTTTCCCCTGCAGCTTTGCTTAAAGGTGTGTGTGATAAAGAAGCAAATATTGTACTAAACAAGAGCAGCTAATGAATGAAGGCAAAGTCTATTATAAACTGTGCTGTAAGTAGGCAGCTACTAAATTGAAATGGCGACTGATCAAGGCTATTTCCTTGCATAGCATTGTAGTCCGTAAATCAGATATGCTTACACCAAATCTGCCTGGGCCACTTTATTTATGAGTCAGTTCTAATTTCAAGTGGTCATGGACTGTAATAAATACTTCAGCAACATGGCCCTGTTTCTTTACACCAGTGCAAGAATGAAGTCAGAAAGGAAATCAAGAGTGGAAAGGGAGAGGTGGCTCTAGGCCATATTTGCATTGTTTTTTATCAAGAAAGCTAGATACTTATGAGACTTGCAATGAGTCAGAGAGATTTCAAGACTGCCCTGACTTGCAATAAGGATTCCTGTAACTTCCATGAGATTTTCCAGTGGTAAAAATAGAGTAGGTGGTGTACCTCAGTCTTTTCCTCCTTGTCTCTAGCAAGCTCTTTAGCCATCATCCAGTGCTAGAGCTTGAAAGGGAGCTAGGAAAGGGACAGGCAATAAATCTGTTATTTCCTTTGCTACCCAAAAGAAGTTACTTGCAAAGAAAACATGTCTCAGAGGCCTGTGAGTCAACACAACAGTGTAAAAGATGCAGGTTACCTTCCAGAGCTAAAAGGTGTATAATGTCATTAGCACAGAGTTATACCTAAGCTAACTGGAGTGGGAATGTGCTATAAAGTTGCTATGGGGTACAGATGCAGGGCAAAATAGCCTGGGAATGGCAATACACGTCAGTTCCTAACAAGTTAGTCCTAGGTTCCAAATTTCCAGTACCTTCAAGTATTCACTTTGCCCACATCAGGAGTATTTTGTGATCTATTTGACACAAATCTACAAAATTCAAGCATACTTACTTCATACTCATAGATGAACTTTTTCATATTCTCTCTCCTCCTGCTGTAAACCTATTTAAGCCTTCACAGCTCATAAGTGTAAGTGCTCTCTCATTGCAACAGAAAAAGCTTGCGCTCTATTTATATCAATGTGTAGTTGGGACTAGTGAATACTGATTGATGGGTCAAAGGTTTTGTGAACACAAACTTGCCCTCTTAATACGCATCTATTAATGCAGTTTAATTCCCCAGTTCTCACAAAAGCAAAATATGTACAAAGCACATACAAGTTAACAGGAGTTAACATTTCTCATCCCCAACCAATGTACCATTAGTAAATCTCTCATTTTTCTGACAGAGCTACACAAACTTTGACTGTTTTCATTATTGACTTAATTGCTTTTCACTTACAGGTACACGGCCTTTTCCTGTTGAAGGCTAATGCACATTTCCTTGACAGGTAGAATAACCAGAAAGGTTTGAAAAATGATGGAATAGCCAATGCAAAGTGAAATGTGAAACCAAAGTAATACAGGAGAAGGACAAACCTTGAAAGATCCAGAATTCTGGTTCAATGTTCTTTGGGCCAAGGAGAGCTGCTTACAATTGTGTATGGAGGCTAACACAGCACAGCTCAGCTTGAATGTAGCCCATAAATATTACAAGGGCATCAGAATTTAAGAGTGATAGGCAATAATAATCACAACAAAAATAACGACAACAGCATCTGCAAATAATTAATAGTAATAATAACAACAATAATAATAATAATGCACAGCAGGAAACAACTAAAAATTTAGTAAGCTACATAACCTGCCAATCCTGACTGTATACTGTCTTGTACCTTTTGAATTCATGTATGAAATGTGCTGGAAACTGTGGGTATGCATGGATGTGACTGCACAAAATCAATCTGAGAGTCACCTTGAAATTATTTTGTAGGAATGATATAAAATTAAGATTTGCCACAGAACTTCCTTCCCTGACTCTTCTTGAATATGCCACGGCAATGGTTCTACGGTAAGGTTATAGCCACAGTGAGAACAATTAAAGAATTGGCAAGCAATGTTAAAAACTACATTTGCAGAAGAGTACCTAATTCAAAACTGGCCAGTAAGAGGTATAGTTTGAATTTTGAATTGGTCCTTATCCTAAACACTGATTTCAATTGTTTGTTGTTGAATCTCTCTTTTGCTGCCTATTTTTCATATAGAATTGCTGCCATTGTGTTCTAGACTTTCAGCATCATTGAATATCCTTTCCCACATTGCTGGTGGATACGGTCATATTAGATTCATAACACTGATTATGAGGGGGTCTGGTGAGGGGTTTAGAGAATAAGTCTTATGAGGAGAGGCTGAGGGAGCTGGGGTTGTTCAGTCTAGAGAAGAGGAGGCTGAGGGGAGGCCTTATCACTCTTTACAACTACCTGAAAGGAGGTTGTAGAGAGGCGGGGGTAGGTCCCTTCTCCCAAGTTACAGGTGATAGGACAGGGCTAGTCTTTTCTCGGTGGTG